>RJWM01012471.1:0-56480 GCA_004363535.1 Dasyprocta punctata | reverse complement strand
AGTCAAAGGCCCAAAGAATGGAGGAAATTATTAAGATTAGAGCAGAAATTAATGCAATTGAAACTAAGAAAACAATACAAAGAATTAATGAATCAAAGAGTTGGTTCTTTGAAAGAGTAAATAAAATTGATAAACACCTAGCCAACCTTATCAAAAAGAGGAAAGAAAAAACTCAGATTCATGCAATAAGAAATGAAAAATTGTGAAATCACTACAGACCCTGTGGAAATACAGAAGATCATCAACACCTACTTCGAAAACCTTTACTCACATAGATTCGATAACACAGAAGAAATGGGCAGATTCCTAGAAACCTATGAATTGCCAAAGCTGAATCAAGAAGATGTAAAGCTACTGAATAACCCAATTTCAGCTAATGAAATTGAAAATGTAATTAAGACCCTACCAACAAAGAAAAGCCTGGGCCCTGATGGATTCACTGCTGAATTCTATAAGAGATTCAGGGAAGACTTAATGCCAACACTCCTCAAACTCTTCAATGAAATCGAAGGGGAAGCAAGTCTCCCTAACTCATTCCTGGAAACAAGTATTACCCTAATACCAAAACCAGAAAAAGACCCAACCAAAAAAGAAAATTATAGGCCAATCTCCCTCATGAACATAGATGCAAAAATCCTCAATAAAATACTGGCAAACAGAATACAGCAAGTTATCAGAAAGATTATACATCATGATCAAGTGGGACTCATCCCAGGAATGCAGGGATGTTTCAACATATGCAAATCAATAAATGTAACACACCATATCAACAGGGGCAAGGACAAGAACCACATCATCATCTCATAGATGCAGAAAAAGCTTTTGACAAAATCCAATGCCCATTCATGATAAAAGCCTTACAGAAAATTGGAATAGATGGCCTCTACCTCAACCTGATAAAAGCCATATATCACAAACCAACAGCCAACATCTTACTAAATGGAGAAAAACTGAAAACTTTCAACCTAAAATCAGGAACAAGACAAGGATGTCCAATATCACCACTTCTATTCAATATACTTCTGGAAATACTAGCCAGAGCAATTAGACAAGAGAAAGAAATAAAGGGAATAAGGATAGGAAAGGAAGAAGTGAAATTATTATTATTTGCAGATGATATGATACCCTACATAGAAGACCCCCAAAAATCTATTAGAAGACTTCTAGAAGTAATAACTAAATTTAGTAATGTAGCTGGATACAAGGTGAACACTCAAAAATCAATAGCATTCCTGTACACAAACAATAAAGTCACTGATAGAGAAATAAGGGAAACGACATCCTTCACTATAGTATCCAAAAAAATGAAATACTTAGGAATCAATCTAGCAAATGAAGTAAAAGACCTATACAGTGAAAATTACATTACTCTAAAGAAGGAAATCAAAGAAGATTTCAGAAAATGGAAAGATATTCCCTGTTCATGGATAGGAAGAACAAATATTGTGAAAATGGCCATTCTCCCAAAATTATTATACAGATTTAATGCAATCCCAATCAAAATACCACTGGCCTAACTCACAGAGCTAGAGAAAGCATTCCTCAAATTCATCTGGAACCAGAAAAGACCTAAAATAGTAAAGGCAATTCTGGGCAACAATGATAAGGAAGGAGGCATCACAATCCCTGACTTGAAACTATACTACAAAGCTACTGTGATAAAATCAGCATGGTACTGGAATCAAAGCAGACCTGAAGATCAATGAAATAGATTAGAATATACAGCCACAACTACAAACACACTTAGCCACCTCATCTTTGACCAAGGGGCCAAACATGTACATTGGAAGAAAGATAACCTCTTTAACAAATGGTGCTGGAAAAACTGACTTTCTATATGCTGTAAACTATAATTGGGTCCATGTCTATCACCATGCACTAAAATAAAGTCAAAATGGATCAAAGATCTGAATGTTAAAAGAGAGAACTAAACTTACTAGAAGACAGACTAGGTAAAAGTCTTGATGACATAGGAGTAGGCAGAGAGTTCATGAACAAAAATCAGATGGCACGGGAAACACTTTCCAGAATCAACAACTGGGATCTCATCTTACTAAAAAGTTTTTGCACGTCAAAGGAAATCTCCAACAGAGTGAAAAGAAAACCCACCAACTGGGAAAATATCTTAGCTAATGGTCCATCAGACAAAGGACTTCTGTGTAAAACATATAAAGAATTAAAAGAAATCAGGCCTCTAAAATTCGAGGACCCAATCCAAAAATGGGCATCTGAGATGAATACACACTTCTCAGAGTAAGAAATACAAGTGACAAATAAATATATGAAAAAATGTTCAACATCCATGGTCATTCGGGAAATGCAAACTAAAATCATGCTGATATTCCATCTCACTCCAGAAAGAATGGCCAAGATTAAAAAGTCAAGCAACAACAAATGCTGGAGGGGCTGTGAGGAAAAAAGTACTCTTCTCCACTGTTGGTGGGAGTGTAGACTGGTGCAACCACTGTGGAAGTCAGTGTGGAGATTCCTCAAGAAGCTAGAATTAGAGATCCCATTCAACCCAGCTATCCCACTTCTGGGCATTTTCCCAGAAGAATTGAAAACATCATACCACAGTGATATCTGTGCATCCATGTTTATAGCAACCCAATTTGTAATAGCCAGATCTTGGAAACAACCCAAGTGCCCATCAATCAAAGAATGGATAAAAAAGATGTGGTATTTTTATACAATGGAGTACTACTCAGCTATTAAGAAAGATTGCATTGAGACTTTTATAAGTAAATTGACATGACTTAAGACCATACTCATAAGTGAGATAAATCAAACCCACATGTGTAAATACCATATTGTCTCCCTAGTGTAAGAAACTGAAAAAGTGTATATGATCCAAAATCTATAATAAATACTATGTAAGGGTAAAAAACAGCTCAAAGAACAAAATAATTCGGAAGGGAAAAGGAGCAAAGAGGGAAGGGAAAAGGAAAAGATATAAATCTGTATATTTGTGTGTGTAAGATAACTAAAATGAACACACTGCTGAATGTATTCGTTATTGAGAAAGAACAGTTAATACTCATATGATTAGATCAATTTTACATGTCTATATCTGTTAATGTAAACAACCATTTTAAAGATAACGATACACAATATTGCAACCATTGTCAAGTTTCTACCATCCTGTTTTGTAAACCTCTAATGTTACTGTTGTACATTTACTCTAGTTGTTTGTCTCTTTCGCTTTTTGTCTTTGTTATATGTGTCTTTTTTTTCCTCTTAAATAAAAAAAAATCCTTTTGCATTATCTACTATACAGTATCTGAATATATTTATTCTGTGATACATAATTTCATGCCTAAGTATTTACTCACCCCAAATTCATGAATATATAGATAAACAAATAGTTATAAGAATGTTCATAGTCTAAAAGCAGAAATAGCTCAGTCTATAAACAATAAAATGAATAAATCACATTTGCTTGATTTATAGCATAAATTCTATAAAACAATGAAAACCTGTAATTTACAAGTATTCACCAATGTGAATGAATTTCATAAACAGAATTTTGATTGAAAGAAGCTAGACACAAAACAATACATAATGTATGATTCATTTTTATGTAGTTGAAACCAAACAAAAGTATTCTGTAGTGTTAGATGTCAACATGGTAATTCATGTTCGCTGAAGAAAACTGGGGAGGTGATTTGGGTGATGCAGAAGGAAATAGCCATAATGTTCAATTTCTTGAGCAGATTGGTTGTTTTGCTGGTTAATATAACTTGTGCTTATGATTTATAGACTCTTAAATTTCAGTAGAAAGGAAAAATTAGAAATGAATGAAATACAAACATAAAAATGAATCGTAAAAGTATTTCAAAGAATATTTAATTTCACATACTGAATATATCTAAATATAAAGGTACAATAAGCAACAAAGGATTCTTAGAAGCCATAAAAGAAATACAATACATTTTATTAATAATAATTATATTTCTCCATGGCAAAAATCTCTATAAACAAATTCAAATGAAATACATTAGACAAGGATAAATATTTTCAATACATAAATGTATTTTATCTTTCTGTTATATAAATCACAAAGCCTAACAGACAAATCACAGAGCCTAATAGGAAAGTGGATAATAGATGACAGTAACTCATGAAGGAGCTATTCAAAAGGTAAATAAAGCATAAAATATTTCTCAACTTCACTAAGAAGATGCAAATTAAATACTCTTAAGTATCAATTACAAAATCAATTTGAATATTAGCATCTTACCATTTCCTAAAAGTGGTAATACAACTATCTTTTGACTTGACAAACTCATCCATGAAAATTCACCCCTTAAAAATAAAATCTTAAGGATATATGCTCAGGTATGTTTATAACATTATTGTTGGTTGGAATAACATTGTGAATATCTTTTTGGTTTTTAAAAAATTTGGGGGGGTGTTGAGAATCAAACTCTATGATTCATTGGGTCTTTGTGCAAGATTAATGTAGATATTTTGAATTGATTTATTTTGTTATCATGTGCAATGTAACATGGCATTCTTTGAAGAACTCTTCAAGTGGTTGAAACTTTTTGGTATCCAGCATGCTTACTGCTATGTCTATTTTGCATGTTTATGATAATGAACATTTTTGAAGTACTTCTTAATCTTTCTCAATTCTTCCTGGCTCAACGAGTAAGCCAGTAAATTTTTGGGAAGTGTGAGCTCAGGAGCCGCATTTTGACAATTATTTATTTTTGTCACACTAAAGTAGTGCTGGCTAGAAATAAAATATGAATCCTGTGTCTTTTAAGTTAAATAAATGCATCAATGACATTACATTCAGTGTTATTTATATCTGTTTAGCTTATCAAGATAATAAATCATATGTTAGATCCATATCAACAGTGGGCTTCTAAAAAACACATTTTGATTATTTTAAAAGCTAAAAGATACTTTTACAAACCCAAGATGAAGGTACATTTCTTCATTTTTCAGTTATATATAAAATATTTTGTTAGGAATCAGTATGAGTCTGTGTTTCTTAGATGACTTTAATAACAAAGTATTCTTTTACATCTATATATTAATAACTGTGTTAAATATGTTTTCAAAAGTGTTTCCCATAGTACATTAAATGTTCAGTAACTAAGGCATGTAGTTGAGGCTACTGTAACAAATTATCAGAGCCTAAGAGGCTTAGACAACAAACATTTATTTCTTACTGTTCCGGAGACTGAAAGTGCCTATCTCATGGATGGGTTCTGGCAGAGCCCTCTCCCAGGTTGCAGACAGCCAGCTTCTCCCTGTATCCTTACATAACAGAAAGAGGGTAAGCAAGCTCTCTGCATCTTCTTATAAAGGCATTGACTACTTCTCAAAGGCCTCTTGTCTAAATACTCTCACATTGGAGATTGAATTGAACACAGGGTGACATAAACATTAGGCCAACAAAGATACCATTAGCTTTGATTTGTGTAGCTTTCATCTTTATCACCCCTGACATCATCATCATCATCATTACCATCTCAAATTTCAGTTTCAAGAAGAAGCTTAATGAAAGAGATGTGCCTCTCGATATCCCGCCATGTTGGGTGGGGAGGCTCCAACCAGAAGATAACCTAGTCTGCCTTCCTGGTGAGTGTGCGTTACTAGCGTGGGTTAAGTATCAAGGACTCTCACTTCCCCCCCCCCCCACCAGCTGTAAGCAACCTACTGGTTCAGAGGACTGGCTGAGTTGACAGCAACTATGGTACATAAAGCAACTAAATGCTTAAAAAAAAAAAAGCTTAATGGGTTGAAAATTATAAATGATGCAGAAGTTACTGATAAATTATTATTTTACTTGCCTGCTTTCTTTTTTCAAAAGGAAACTTATGTAGATTTCAGTATTTGGAACTGTTAATATAAATGACTTTTCTTAAAGAAATGATTTTAAGGATGCTTTATCACTAATAAACTTTGAGTAAGTACACATATATATTTATTAATTTCAAATTATTGACAGATTTAGATTTATTCATGGAACTCATTGGCAAAATTGTTTAAATTTTAGTATTCACAATGCCACAACAATATAATGCTAAGACTATTGAATGATATTTCACCAAGTAAACAAAACTTAGTTACTATTCAGACCTTGTTTAGGCTTAAAAACAGACACCACACTTTCAAAAACTCTCAAGGATTCAAAATTTTAAAAGAATAATCTCCCATTAACTTCATTGTCATTTTTCAATGTCTTTCTCTTCTGTGTCTACTATTACACCCATGAGTATTTTATGTTTTTCTTTTCCTCCAATGGGGCAAATTTTAGCTCTTTCCATGCAGACACTATGTTTTGTTAGTGATTTTTACCTTGAATTTTATTTTCACAGAATTGCCTATTCTGTCTAAGAATGCTTGCTTTGAACATGCATCTCTCAAAGATGTGTCCCACACAACTTATTGTCAGCTTATAAGTATTCAGATGATTAGATTGATATGTTTTATTACCAAATTAAAAACTGAAGTTTTATATTACAATTATTAAATATTTCAGTCGTACAGTTTGCTGGTTTCACTGTGGCATTTTCATGCATGCATGTATCAGGTTTTATTTAGGTCTACCCTCTCTTTTCCTCTTCTCTTCTCACCCACCTGATTCCCTTCCCAATTCCTAATAGTGTCCAAGAAAAAAGCTTGTCAAGAATGATTTTTAAAGTTTTTTTTAATAAAGCCATGGAATAAACAAAATTCCAATATGTAAGGACAATGAGCAAAAGACTATCAAAACTGACCTCTCCAAAAATAGTTTACATAATGAAATCTGACAAAAAAAAATGAAATATCAAAACTATCTGAATGTGGAAATAAAAAAGACAGTGAATTTTTCCTTAAATACAAAGGGCACCTTGTCTTATTAACTAGTATCAGAAGTATATATTAAAAACTTAGGAATAAATATACATATATTAAGGATACATATCCTTGAATGTACAAATGGAAACATCTGGAGACCAGGTCATAAAAAACTAACTCCTAGCTTGTTGTCAGTCTTCTCTCCTACGACATCGAACTCTCTAATACTATAGATTTCCCCACCTATAGAATAATATTTACTGACATTTAAGGGAATGTAATCTATTTTTAGTCACTATTTTAAGTTACTCAAAGTATAAATAGAGATCCTGCACCAAGGAACTTACAGTTTGTTTATAACTTATTAATTTGTTGTGACTACTGAAAATGCTGTTTCAATGGATACAATACTGTACCATACAGAAATGTTTGTTGCCAGTACACATTTGAAGTTGATTAGTTGCCAATATCTACTTTATGAAAATCAAACTGTCATTGTGCTGAACTAAAGCAAATTAGTTGTTTCACACATAGTTTTGCATTTTTAATATTATTTCCAGTTGCATCATTTCTGCTTTTTCTCACCTCTTTCTAATTCATTGTAAGTTATCTGCTTTTGTCTGTGCAATTTGCGTCCACTTTTCCATACACAGAAACTCCCTAAACATATGATTACAATGATGTATTCATAGAATAATGAAAATGATCAAGTCTGTAGACTTTGAATTCTGAAACACAGGGTCCCCAAGAAAAATGCCATGACAATATTTAAAAAGCAAGAAAGAAACAAGCATCATGTTCATTCATTTGTAGCATAAATTGGATTAAGTGTATAATAGGGAATGATACAAAGCTTCAATTTTAAAAAGTTCAGTTTTTAAAATGGAGTATCTGAAAATGCAAAGGGAAATTAGCACAGCAAGTGAGAACTTTAGATTCAGAGACCTTGTAGCTTAAGCATGCTAATCTCTATTCAAAAAATATAGAGATAGGGAAAAATCCTTGATCATTTCACAAATGGAAAACTTATATGTAATTGAAGAACTACTTTAAAATATGCCTATTTCTTTGTTCATGTCCTTTTAATTCCAAAGAAGTTTTGAAATCACATGGATATAAAAATTAGTACTGTTCCATAGAAATATGCAAATACTATAGTTATTCTTACTCCATGACAATAAAAGCTTAAATAATTAAAAAGATAAACATTGAATTACTCAAGTATTCATATTAAGACACAGTATTGACAACATTGTTCATAGACTGACCTTTCTGATTTTTACTGGATTTCTGAAAAGTTCTTTTAGGTCTCCAAATCATTTCTGTTATTCTTTCAAAAGCCAACAATAGCAGTTAACATCATGCTCATTTTAATAGCTACATAATATGCTGTATGGAATATTACTTCTTGGAATAATATTTAAAAAGTAAATTTTAAGAATTAATGTGAAGTCATTTGTAGTCATTTCAAAAGTATAAACAGTCTTTCATTGGTATAATGCTTCAGTGCTTGGGTGTGCTCACTGAGCATGTCAAAGTTCTCATTTCTTTCCATTTTTGACTTTAAAAATCTTAAGAAAGATGAAGCTAATGCAATTTAGCATTGCTGTATTGTTATTTGTCTTCAGGATCAGTTGTTTCATTAGATTAACAATACTGTTTTAAGCATAAGAGTTCCAGATTTTAACCCAATAATCTTGTGAAATTACACATTGCAGTCTTATTTTAGCTCTGCATATAACTATCTTACACATGATTATACTTTGTATGTTTTCTAAACATAATGTATTCTCTGGCAACCCATACTTCACTGAAACTCTTACCTAAATAAATACATTTTTTTCTTTAGTGCATACCGTGGGTAAAGTGGCTTTAATAGCAAAAAATCATAAATACACATAAAGCTATTAAACATTATTTTCAAAAGACAGAACTTTAAGCTCACCTGATTCAAGGACTGACTTTGCATGGGCTTTGATGTTAAAAGTAATTAGCACTGCTCTGCATTTAACTGTAATTCTTGGGACAAGTCCCCATCTGGTCGTTGTTTCAGTGCAAAAATTGGAATGGTAGCCGGTTAGAAGATGGGAATCATTGCCACCAAAACCAGAGGAATGAAAGGATTCCAAAATGTGTTAGGATCCAAATCCAAGAAGCTTGGAGGGCATGTCCACCAAGCCAAATTGGTAAAGAGCAAATGTAGAAATCAGGCTGAAGTGCCAGAAATCCAGGAAATGAAAAGATTGAAATAATTAGATGCAGGTCCAAAAAGTAAATGAAGGCTTCTGGTGTAAAATGTCACATGGTTTCCAGTCCACAATTCAGCTGATCTCAACTTTCCACAAACATGTCTGTGAAGGCACAGGAAGAGCACAAAAATCAGGACATACAAATAAAAATTGACAGTAAATCTATTGACAGTATCCATAAGGAATGTGCATAAGATAAAGGCTAAAGAGAATTGGATTGAAAATTACAACTGGTACTTCAACTATACTTTGTCCAATCAAAAGTAGGTAAAAATTTCCCTCTTGCTATTTTCACTGGGTCAGAAATAAACTTATAATGATTGGAAAAACAAGTAACTATCTTTGTACTATATGAGAATCCTATTTTGAGATTGCTGTTCCTTCCTATAATTCAATGCTTCTTGCCACCATGACTATATCTTTTTGTATATCTATGTTTGGATTCTAAGTAGAAAAATGACAAGAAGAAAGAAAACAGATGAGGTAGGCGGAGCATTGTGAGTTCGAAGCCGGCTTGGGCTACAACGCAAGCACAAGGCCGGCCTGAGCTACACAGTATGACCCTGCCTCAAAAAAACAGGGCCAGGAGTTTGGCTCAGTGGCTTAGGTGCCTGTCTGGCAGGCATGAGGTTGTGAGTTTGAGCCCTGGTGCTGCAAAATAAATAAATAAATAAAAAGAAAGAAAACAGAAAAAAAAAGGATCAGAAATGTATGTGTGTGTGTTTATGTTGGGAATGGTTGTCTAGTGTTGTGGTACAACACCCTAGAGGATATAATATTTGCAAATGTTATGGAAAGATCATAAGGACAAAGAACTGAGAAAAACAAAAGTAAGCTTTCAAAGCTCTTCATCTGTTTGGAGTACTGTAAAACTAGGCACTGAGGTTCAGGGGAATTTATTGCAAATTAGTAGCACCTCAGTATCTATTGGTTTAAGCATTTGATATTGGCCTAACAGTTCTGTTCATCAATACACTTTGTATTATATATGTGGGATAGAAATCTGCCAAGGTGTGAATACAAGAAGTTTTGGATTAATGGCAGTTCAGTCTGGAATTTGGAATGTCCACCTTAAGCACAAGCTTAGAAGTATTTTTTAGTAAGGTGTTAACTGGGTTAAGTCTCATCAATGAGACAATATGTCATATAATCTTTTGTTAACTATTGAACAGCTTTCTAACACCGAGAATAAGATATTCCACTCTTGATACCTACTGTTAACATTCTAATGATGTAAAAAGGTAGCAGTTTCCACATTTTTATTTTAAACTATTTTATTGCCAGAAAAACTAAGTTAATTAATTATTTAATGTTTAATAGAAATAATGTTGAATGTAGTGAGGTTCTAGAAGCATGGACTAACATAATCATATACTCAAATACTTTTCTGTGAATAAATGTCACTGATTCACCATGCAGGTTAAAAGTGGAATGTGAAAGCAATTTATTTTACTTTTTCAGATATTTACTACTATTTTCTCTTTTTTTCTGTATCTAGTTAAGGTCTTCATCATGTGCTTTGGTATAAACATATAGTGAAATATTACCTGCAGTCAATCAAACTGACATATCCATTAGGCTATTTATTGACCTTTTAAATTTTTATTACTGTATTTTTGATGTTCTATAAAAGCACCAAAATTCTATTCTTGGGGTCCTGGAATTTAGCTCAGTGGTACAATGCCTGCCTGGCAAACGTGAGGTCCTGAATTTGATTCCCAGTATTTAAAAAAAAATTCTATTCTCTTAGCAAATTTCTACTTATGATATAAGGTTTTATGCTATGGTCCTCATGATGTAATTAGACTTACTCATTTTACATAACTGCAACTATAGCTTTGCATCCTTTGACCTTTGACCTACATTTCTCCATTTTCCCCACTAATGGTTACCATTGTACATTATTTCTATGTGTTCAACATTTTTATTTTGTTTTAAATATTTTTAGATTTCACATATTCATAAAAGCAAGCAATATTTAAAATACATGGTTTTTTAAATTATGCTTGCAGATAGCAGCCTTAATGAATTAAGGATTGTTTGGTGATTAATATGAAGAGCAATATTTATTTAGACATTAATGGTGAAAGATGATTCCTAAAGCACCAGAACACCTTAACTTCCTTACAATATCCCATAGCCCTTCCTTGAAATAGAAACTTTTGTGAGGGTCACAGAGGCTTTGCTCTGTATCATCTTTTCTTCTGTCCTATCCTGTCCTGTCTTCTCCTCTCCTCTCCTCTTCCTTGTCCTCTCTCTCCTCTCTTTTCCTTTCTTTTCCTTCTTCTGTCTTTTTTTTTCCTGGTCTCTCAAGACTTTGTGGTGAAAATACCTTTTTGCTGCTAAGATCCATTGATTCAGATCTCTGACTGTTTTGTTTTGTTGCCTACGCTAGGTCTTTGATTCTAGTGACCTACACTCCTTGTTGACCTTACCAGGGAGTATCTGTATGACTTTTTCTATTTTAGTTGAACTTTCTGGATAAGTCTTTGGAGCCATTAGTTAGTCCCCTTCCATTTTTATCAGTTCTTTTTGCATGATCTGTTTATGACTGTACAAACTCTAACATAATCATTCTTTCTTTCTCACTTTCAATGACACCATCACTTCAATTGACAAATTCAATTGACTCTATGTAGACCAGCCCACAAAGATAAAACAAATTGACAAAATCATACTCCTTGAAGTTTTATTTCTTGCACTTTCCTTGACTTATATGTGGAGAAATTGGATGTCAATGGCAATCATGGCCAGAAAACAAAGAAAATATTGAGTCCTCCTTTCGTATAGATAATATAAAGAGGTGCAATTAACAGATTACAAATATTCTGTGAAGCATAAACAGATATGGGTCATAAGAATAATTATTATCGGTTTCTCCTATACCTTAAAATAATCAAATCTAATTTAGGAAACACTTAAGATACTTTTCTTTTTAAGCAAGAAAACTTTTTACTGCTGTGTATTCTGAAAAGGCATTATACATTCATTTTGCACATGTTGACAGTTAATGTAAGTGTAGCTGCCTGTATCTGAGCTTATATCCTCACAATAAAATCATCAGATCTGGAGAAGTTTGACTTCAGACCTATCTTTCAACTTTCCTCCAACTAAATTCACTGTGCATTGTTTTTGTGACTTCCCTTTTCTCAGTAGTGTGCATTTCTCATGTAAATAATAGGTGCAAGAAAGTGTAAGTAGGCTCTGAAAGTTTTTTGATTCTTTAAGCCATTTTAAATTAGAGTTTCTAGATCTAATATCACACTGAATTCCAAAGTTTGTTCATGGTTAATTTACTGTTCTATCTGTCTGGATGTCTTGTTGCTGAACTGATGTTTTTGTTTGTTTAATGTGAGAGGTCTTCCTAATCTCATTAAGTGGAAACAAAGTTTACAAATGTTAAGTCCATTTTACTTTGATTTAGTACTTTTGGAAGAACAGCCTTCACAAATCAAGCTCTGAACTTTGACAGCCAGAGTAGTTTCAAAGTTGTTTTTCTCCCACCTTCAAGGAAAAAAGGACTGAGACTTTTCTTGGGATTCCTCTTTTTCTCCTCTAAAGATAAACACTGACAGTGTGGGAGCTTGAGAGGATCAGTGACTTGGCAGAGCTTTTGTGCCCAGAAATAAATGTTGAGATTAAAAAGCTGAGACCCTGCAGACGGAAAACAACCTGTGGGATTATTCCCGTTGCTATCTATTGTTAATTCAGTTCCGGTTCTTTGAAAGGAAATATTAGCTGTGGATTTCTGCAGGGGGCTGAAGATGATTCTCTAGACTCAGTTTCAGAAGACCAGGGCCAATCATAATCACTTTGAACCTCACTTTTTGTATATATGAAATAATAGTAATAATGGCTGTTATTTATTGGAAACTAGAATGGGTTACAAATTGCTTATCTCCGTCTGTAATTGTAACATTAGCTCATATGAGCTTCTGAAAAAAATTAGTCAAATTTTCATGATAATGCCAATCCTGCTTTTTTTAAATGTTGTTCTGAGTATCAAATGGAAAAACTCTTGCAAAACCATCTGACAACTGAAATTACTATTCCCATTAGTCTATTTACTGAAATCTGTCTTACAGTCCCCTTCCCTAATAAATCAGCTGTTCTTAAAAGAAAAAAAAGTTTTATACAGATTGTAGATCTTATTTAATAACCAATAAATCAAAATTAGAATACAGAGACACATTTTCCCTGAGTAATTAACAACTTTGAAATAATCAATGTAATATGTTTGACAGATTTTATTAACATGAAATTGTAGAATGAAGATACTTAAAATCCAGTGAGAAAAAACTATAGATTTTTCTCTGAAACTTAATATATGCTACTATTTATAAAAATAAATATGAATAAAAACAAAAGTAACCTGACTAATATTACTGATAAAGACTAATAATGAGTCATGACAATTATTTCTTTAAGTTATGTTTGTATTTTTTATTTAAAAGTTTGTAAAACAAAATTATAGTACTCTTTTTCTTTACATGGCATGAAAACTGGAGACTTCACATAATGAAACAATGTAAAAAATTATGTATATATAATTATGTATATATATATGACTAAAATCAAGGATATGGCTATACTTTTCTTTGTAAAAAAAAATCCTTATGCTTTTTCTTTTATTTATGTCCCTGTTTCTTTTCTTTCCCAATTTTTATTTTTTCATTAGCACATGTTTGCAGTGCATAATGATTATATTCCTCCTGGGATACTTTCAGAGTCCCAAGAATTATTCTGTATGGTGCTTCACAGATCTCTCAGCAACACAGAAGACTTACAAAAATCTTAAGTCTGTGAATGTTGTGCTCTCTGTACTGGCAAAAGGCCCTTAAGACTCATAAGGGAATTGTTAACCTAACACCCAAGTTAGCAAAAGGGTCTGTCCCTAAGTGATTTATTAGCATGACTTTTGTCTAATGAGTTAGATTGGAATTTGAAACTCAAAAAACTCACGAAGTTATTACAGGAACTGTATTGTCTTGGGCTAAAAGAAACAGAGACATTACATTCAAAGCAAGAAGTGATATCTAAGTTTTTAACCTTTTGTAAGCTGTGAAAACTATTCACATGCAAACACAAGTCTTTAGGAAAAATAAAGAATATCTGAGGAAAAAAGAGCAAAGAGCCCAGAGGTGGAACAAAGAACTGCCAATACCAGGCACAGAGGGCAGAACTGAGTCCTAATGGACATACTTTTCTAGCCCCCAGATCAATAGAAAGGCTAGACTTCAGAACTAATCTATTAGTGACTGCTATGTACCTCTTGCCACTCATCCATCGTTTTAAAATAAGTTGTTCTATTGTGGTTCATTTGTCTCTATCTCACTATTGTGTGTCCTTGTCTACCCCCAACATACGGATAGCTAACTTCTGTTTCTGATCTTCAGCTCACTGATCTTTCAGTCAAAGGCGCTGTACCTGAGAACTCTTGACTAATCAATGTCCTGGATCTGATATCGGTGATCATATTTTGGACTTAAGTCTAAATCTCTCACGAGGCATGTGTCTTTAAATTCTTATAGAAGGGGCAAATAAAGATTTTTTTAAGTGGGAAAAATGTGGAAATTTCTGGGGACAGTAAGTGAACTGTGATAGACTATTACTTTGTTGGCCTCCAATGAACCACTCTCCCCCATACACATACTCTTGCTATTCACTGACAAGAACTATGGAAAAATTAAACAAATAAATCTGCCATAGTTTCACTGATACTTGTAGAAGACACAAGGCTCACTAGTCACAACTGAATGACAGGCTATTTCTCTTGATAGAAGCAATAGCCGTAGAATTATCATTTTTGTGCTAATTCCACAAATTTCAATTCTCAGAGGGTGATAGGAAGAGCCTCTCGTAACACCTATAGAAGAAACACCTTTTCTATAGGAGAGAAAACCCTTGCTTATGGAACCCAAACATTTTATCATAGACATTATGCTTGCTCATGAAATAGATAAAAAATTTTATTATATTGATCTTTTTGTCAAGAGACACTATGTGTAACTCCTAAGGTGATTCATTATTTAGATGTTCTTGAAAAGATAATCTAGACAAGGTCAGCTAGTAGCCTCTACTTTTAAGAGGTGCAGAAAAGTAAGAGAAACATGAAGAATTACCTTCTTGTTATTAGCAGAGAGTTATGTTTACTTATTTTAATTCTGGACATGTTTTCATTTCAAAAACTTTAGCCTTGAATCAGTTCATAGGTTATGTCCTTACCTTCCCTATCATAGATTGAAACCTGGTTTCCTAGGCTCTTGAAATGAAGTAGGAAGTTCTGACTTGGAGAAACCTCATGGGTTTCCCTGTGTAGACACTCCCCATAAGTGGACGCCAGGTGAAGGAATGCAGGTCATAAGTAGCAGAGTGGAGAAATAACTCTGACCTCCCTATAATATTAATTTTTCTTAACTTCTCCTAGTACCTTCTATTGATATGATAACTGGGTAATATATAAGTTGCTTCTTTTTCTTCCATTATCCTTCATAAAGACAATCATGATTATCTTCAGAATCACCAATTATTTCATCAATATAAATATCAAACAGCCTGACCTCTATGCTGTTTACAGCACATCTGTAGCTCATGTCACACCCCCAACCTTCATGATCTTTTATGTATCAAAGCACATTAGTGTTTCCTCTTGCAGTTGTAAGGTGTCACAGAAACATTAAAGGGTCTTATTTCTTCTCAGACACATTATACCACGGCCCTTTAAAGATCTGATGACTCATTCCATTAGACCTCTAAGCTTCAGAAATCTTTATGTCAGAAAAGGACATGTCTCTATGTTCAAATTTCAGAGGATGTATAACAAGTACTTCTCACTCTTTCCATACTTGAAGGAAAGCAGCACAACAGTGTAAATATACTCTGAGTTTGGGGAATACGCTTCTGGGAATTCTGAAATCTTCCCTAGTGTAGCCTTGAGCTGAGCATTTCATCTCTCTCTCAGCAAGTCTCTAACTGGTAAAAGACAATATCAAGCTTTTCATTTTGCAGGAATTTCCCAGTATTTATGAAATATCTGCTTTCAGTACCTAACTGGACCTTGGGGAGGAAAAAATAACACTGTTACTACATATTTTAAGTGAGATAGTCATATAATTCCTTCTAGTGCCCCTTAGCAAACTGACACCCAGTGTCTGTTCTTACTCTAGCCTCCTGAAGACATCTTTTTGAATCTAGAAAATAGAGTTCTAATGCTTTATCTGCAGTCTTATTAGTTCACTGCAATGTGTACACAAAAATATAATCACAAACAATATTTTGAATAAAAAGAAATTTCACAAAATAGATATATGTGAAAATAGCCTATTCTACTTGTGCCATACTTCTGGTTTATGTTGCATCTTATTTCCAGTTGATATTGTTACAACCTGCTTCAAATACTTATGAGAAAACTGGCTTATGTGAAAGTTTCATTCATACAGCAGACATCTACGTATACAGAGTGTGTGTAATACCCTTGTTCTCATAAGTTTTTCTATTTATCTGAACAGCTCTGAAGTGAAGATTTACATGAGAATCATGAGTAACAGAAGTGGAGCCAAGGCAAGCTAGAATATGATGTGTTACAAATAGATTTTAGATAACTTCAAGTAAAATTCTTAGTTCTCTTAACAAGTCATTTATTTCTCTACGCTCATCATTTCCAAACACAATTTAGTACTATAACAATATCAAGGCCTTTAAAGTGATCAACACAAAATTACTTTCAGTCATAAGGACTGCCTATGAAATTTGCTAAAACTTATATTCCCAAGTTTCAAGCACAAAGATTTCACTTCGAAATTTTAATTTTAATAGTGTTGCATTACTCCGGTATAAATGCTACATTGTAAGAGAATAACATTCTTCAAAATATTATAAATGTGGAAACAGTGTAATATACTTGAAAAAAGCATTGACTTTGGAGTCACATTGATATGAGTTCATGGCCCTGATATTTATTAAAGCTTTCTTGAAAGGAAATATACCTTTGGTTAAACAAGAAAACATAACTACCTTAAATATGATAAGCAAGAGTGTTCAAGTTTCCTATAAAGGATGAGATAGTAAATATTTTTGTCTTTTCAATAAACATTTCATCACCTCAAAATGTTCCTCCTCACAACTATTCAACTTTGCTGCTATAGCATTACAGCAGACACATACAATAAATAAATCAGAGCAATTGTGTTCTAATAAAATTGCATTTAAAAAATCAGGTGCTGAACAAGACAGCCTATAGACTATAGTTTATTGAATTCATCGCAAACTGAATCAAATTTTCTTATAAGGTTTAATATAAATCAACAACTCATTCTGAAAATGTGCATTTTTAACAACAAAAATGTGAAACAGTACAATATAGCACAGTATGAAGAGAGAGAGCACTAACCTTGCTTGAGGTGACTTCTGGCATGGAGGACAGGAAGGTAGGTGGGGAGGAGGTTGTCTGGAGGGAGAGTTTCCCTCCATAAGGACATCAGGGAGATTTCTTTCAGGGGTTTCCTCTCTTCTTTGTCTCTTAGCTTCAGGGTCAGTTTTGATGAAAAATCTGTCTAATGTCTCTTGTTTTATTCTGTACTGCATAACTTTCCAGAAATGAGAGACCATGTTATTGTTGATCAGATTCAACACTTGTTCATTACAGTTATGTTGGGGTGGTGCTTTGCAAAGAAATACTTACCCTCTATTTTTCCATAATGGATTTTATCAGATTACTGCTGACCTCCTCCCTGTCTTCCCCTTCCTCAGTGGAATGCTCCTCAACAAGCATCTTCTGCTGCTCACTCTGCAATTTACCAAATTCTTCAGACCACATCTCACTCTCATGGTCTTGAACAAGGTCCTCAATGCCTGCACCATCAATGTTCAGACCCATACTTGTGCCTAAGGACACAATCTCCTCTACTACCTGTGCATCAGGCTCTTTAAAGTCACTTTCAGTGACACATTCTGGTCACAGTTTAAAGTTCAGTATGTGACATCTTCCTAGGCTTTGTCAATGAGGACATAGAAATGTCCTTATTTCCATGGAGCACATAGAAATGTTTCTTCCAGAATTCCTTCAGAGTCAAGGACATCCTTTCAGTGACATAGCACCTGGTAGAGTACCTTTGTACACATTTTCTTGAACTTTCAGATCTCTTGCAGGTCCATGAGTTGTAGAAGAGGTGACTTGTATGTGGGGGGTGACCTTTATGAAATCATACCCAGCATAAGCCAAAGCTTGAGGATGTGCTAGGGCACTTTCCATCAGAAGAAGATACCATTCAAGGAGTTTGGTTGTCAGAAAGGTATTTTTTAACATGGGTGTGAACACCTTGTCCAGTGATTCCATGAACAACTGCCTTGTGTTCCCAACTTTCTCATTGGCCCTTTACATGACAGGCTGTCTGGCCTTCTTTACATTTTGTTCCTTGAATGCAAAAGGGGTTTGGAAATGGTGTACCAGTAGTGCTTTCATCCACAGATCTGTGCTTGCATTTGTAGATAGCAAAATAGTCCATCTGTCCTTGATAAGTTTATGCCCCAGTAGTGCCTTTTCCTCATGCATGAAATAGGGTTTGTTTGGCATCTTCCTCCAGAAGATCCCTGTTTCACTGCAGTTGAACACTTGTTGAGTAACATATCTTTCTGCCTTCATGAATTCCGTGAATTCTTTCTTGTAGGCTTCTGCAGTGGCCTGGTCAGAACTGGAAGCCTCACCATATCTTATCACACTGTGGATGGCACTTCTCTTGGGGAATTTATCAAACCACCCTTTACTGACTTCAAATTCATCACTTTCTACATTTTTAGACGGGCTTTCTTGCAGTAAATCACAGTGTAATTTCCTGGCTTTTTCAGATTCTAGCCTCACTAATGCTATCACCTGCCAGCTGTTTCTCATTCAACCACAATAACAAAAGTTTTTCCAAAAAGGAACACTTCTCTACTGTTGGTGGGAGTGTAGACTAGTGCAACCACTGTGGAAGTCAGTGTGGATATTCCTCAAGAAGGTAGGATTAGAGATTCCATTTGACCCAGCTATCCTGCTTCTGGGCATTTTCCCAGAAGAACAGAAAAAGTCATACCACAGTGATATATGTGCATCCATGTCTATAGCAACACATTTTGTAATAGCCAAATCTTGGAAATAACCCAAGTGCCCATCAATCAAGGAATGGATAAAAAGATGTGGTATTTTTATACAATGGAGTACTATTCAGCTATAAAGAAAGATTGCATCAAGAATTTTATAAGTAAATGGACATGACTTGAGACCACATTCATAAGTAAAATAAATCAAACTCACATGTGTAAATACCACGTTGTCTCCCTAGTGTAAGAAACTTAAGAAGTATGTATGATCCAAAATCTACAATAAATACTGTGCAAGGATAAGAAACTGCTCATAGAGGAAAAGTAATTGAGATAGGGGAAAGGAGGAAAGAAGGGAGGAAAAAGGAAAAAGACATAAATTTGTATATGTGTATACACAAAATAGCTAAAATGACTATACTACTAAATGTATTAGTTATTGGAAAGAACAGTTAATACTCATATGATTAAATGAATTTTACATGTCTATATCTGTTAATCTAAACAACCCTTTTGAAGGTAATGATATGCAGTATTACAACCATTGTCAAATTCCCTATCATCTTGTTTTGTAAACCTATAATATTATTATATTGGATTTGTTGCTTTTGCTTGTTTGTCTCTTTTGCCTTTTGTTTTCCTTTTCTGTGTCTTTTTTCTCTTAAATAAAAAATGAAAAAAAAAAGTTTTTCCACTTCTTCCAGCACTTGTGTGTTCCACTTGGTTAATACTGTTATTCCTTTTGCCACATCAGCTCCTTTGATGGCATCTTTATGCTTCAAAATAGTAGATATTGGCTGGGCATGGTGGCGCATGCCTTTAATCCCAACACTTGGGAGGCTGAGGTAGGTGGAGAGGTAGGTGGAGTGCTGTGAGTTCGAGGATGGCTTGGGCTACAACATGAGCAAGGTTGGCCTGAACTACATAGTGCAACCCTGCCTTGAAAAAAACAGGGCTGGGAGTTTGGCTCAGTGACTTAAGGACCTGCTTGACAAGGTCATGAGTTTGACTCCCAGTACCAACAAAAAAAATAGTAAATATTGTCAATTATTTCATTTTATACTGAGGCCAGATGTCACACAAATACTATGCTCTTGCTTTTCTACAGTTTCTTCTTCAATTGAATGGTTATTTTCTTCAAAACCTTCTTTTTACCATTCTTCCTCTGTACTTTCTTATACCATCGTTATTGGTTTGCACATTCTTTTCATCTTCAATATGGCTTTATACTTTCTTTTCATCACCATGCTTGCTCTGGACATTCTTTGGAGACCAGACTAGCCTCAAACTCATGGTGATTCTCCTGCCTCAGCCTTCCAAGTACTGGGATTACAGGCATGCACCACCACACCTAGCAATGATCTCTTTTTAAAAGCAGATTTTTATTTGGTAGGTCTAGGTTGGAGTCCCAAATTCTGTATTTTTAACAAGCTTCCAGGTAAGGTCAATGCTGGTCATACATATAATACATAATAATAAACAAGGATCTCTTAAAGTTCTAAAGCATTTGGAGATTGACAAAAAGACTTTAGCATAGCTTATCACTTTCTCAATTGTGTTTGCCAGCTCTTTAGAACTGCTGTTGCTTACTTTCCTAAAACCTACCAAATTTACTTCGAAGGTACATTTGTCACTCTGTATTGTAATCATTTTCTGTTCCCCTCCATTGTTTGAAGCAACTTTCTCTATGGACTAATTATTTTGGTACTTTTTGCCACTGAAGTCTATCAATAAATGTATGATGAATGGCCTGTGCTTTCAGTGGCTACCATAATGCCTCTTGTTATCTTCAAAATAACTGCCCATGCCATCAGGTATAATATAAATCAAACAAAATAGTACAGAATAAAACCAATAAATACAAAACAATAGAAGCAATACAGGACTTCAAAACAATAGTAAAACAGCAGTGGTTACCATACTGCCTCTTGTTACCTTCTAAGTAGTTGCCTCTATCATCAGACACAATACAATCAGGCAAACCAAAATAGAATAAAATCACTCAAAACAAAACAATGAAAGCAATACAAGGTTTCAAAACAAGGTAATAGGAAATCAATAATGGCTACCCTAATGTATTTTATTATCTTTGAAATAGCTGTCCATGCCATCAAATATAATAAAATTAGACAAACTGAAACAGAATAAAACCAAACTAAACAGAACAATGAAAACAATACAGGATTCAAATCACAATAATAGATTAACAATGGCCACTGCCTTCACTTTTTAAACACTTCCTCCCCTTTCACTTTCACAATATTTTTGTGTATTTTGAATCCCACTAACTCCTTCAGTTTTTTATACTAGGGTGACAACATGATGTTCACCCATGTGACTCTGGATCATTTCATCCATGAATGTGATCTCAAGTTGTATCTACTTACCTACAGGAGCCTCAAGGTTATTTTTCTTTATAGCTGAGTAGGTTTCCATGTCTTTCTTGTCCACTCTGAAGCTAATGGGCAAGCTTTCCCCACTTCTTTCTAGTTCCCTGTCACATAGAGCTCTGTTCTCTCTCCTTTGACTTTCAGTCTATGAACCCCCTTTTGAGTTAAATGTGTTTCTTGTATAAAGCATATCAATAGATCCTTTCTCCTGATCCACACTGCCTGTGTTTCTTTTTATTGGTGAATTGAGGCCATCTACATTAATGGTTATGGCCAACATGCATTGCCTCGTCTCTGCCATGCTATTTTCCTGCCATTGGCTGCCTACTTTTCCTCTGCATTCAGTTGTCTACCCCACTCAGAGATACCCCTCTGATGCTATTTCCGGAGCTGTGGTCTTTTTTTATCTCTTTCTAGAATGGCTTTCAGTATTCTTTGTAGGTTTGGTGGTCATGAATTCCTTCAGTTGTTCTTTGTCATGGAGGTATCTTGTTTCTCCACTAACTTTGAAAGATAGTTTTATAGGGTACATCAATCTGGGTTGGAAGTTGTTTTCTTTTAAGACTTGAAATACTTCACTCCAAACTCTCTCTGGACTTGATGGTTTGTGTTGAGAAGTCTTTCATGATTCTGATGGGTTTTCCTTTATAGGTGATATGTTTCTTTTTTCTAGCTGTTAATATTCTGTTCTTGTGTTGAATTTCTGGGATCTTGGTTATTATATGTCTGGGTATAGATTTATTTTGGTTATGGCTAGCTGGAGTTCCATATGCTTCACTTATCTGAATATCACTTCATTTTCCCATGCTTGGGAAGTTTTCTGGTATTATTTCTGTAAATAGACTTTTAATGTATTTTGTGTTGACCCCTGCTTTTTCATTCACACCTATTATTCTTAAATTGTTTTTGTTTCTTTGGATTGTCTTGCAGCCATTGAATTGTTACTTCCAGGATCCTTGCTATTTTTAAGAGATCTTTCCTTTCATGATCATAAACTGCAAACCTGTTTTCAGCATTTGAAAGTCTATATTCAGT
Organism: Dasyprocta punctata; assembly: GCA_004363535.1. Classification (NCBI taxonomy): domain Eukaryota; kingdom Metazoa; phylum Chordata; class Mammalia; order Rodentia; family Dasyproctidae; genus Dasyprocta; species Dasyprocta punctata. The sequence goes on along the minus strand of RJWM01012471.1, from coordinate 33,934 downwards.
TTCTTTCAAGTGGCTTTGCCAGTTTTCAATGGAGTTTTTAATTTCCTGGATATCTCTTTGAATCTGTTGCATGTATTCTAAATCTTTTTTGTGTTGTTCATTCAAAGTTTCCTTCATTTTCTTATGCTCCTCCATTTTTTTATCTATGTCTTGTTTAGAGATGCTTAGCAATTCTTTTATGTTTTTCATTTCTTCATTTACCTGAGTTATTATTTCTGTTCTAATTTCTTTTATAGCTTCATGAAGTTGTTTCTTTACTTCAGTTGCCATTGGTTCAGAAATTTCAGGTGTTCGACTCCCGATCTCTTCCATATTTGCATTTCCTGGACTTGCTCTGCTTGGATTAGAGGCCAAAGACTGCCTTTTACTTCTTTGTCTTGACATATTCCTCGTTTCTTCTGGACAAGTGGGTACTAGGGTCCCAAGCACTTCCCACATTGGCTACAATTTTTCTGAAGCAAGACTGTTTGATTCTTCTAGCCAGTGCTGACTATGAGTAACTGATGGTGGCCACTGGGTGCACTGGTACAGGGCTATTTACTGCTTTTCCCAGTCTGTGTTGGCTCCCCGAGTGCACACAGTGGCAGGGCTGGCTGCCACTTGAGGACCCGGACTGGTCACTGGTGGGGCTCCTCCATTACTGCCCCTGTAGTGTGCATGGAGGTGGGGCTGGCTCTCACTTCCAGATTGAGCAAGCTACCTGCAGGGAACCTCTGTGATGGCAGCTAAATGCATGCAGGGGTGGGGTTGAGTCTAAGCAATTGTCACAGGTCTGCACCCAGCTAGGAGCTGTTGGAGGAAGCCAGCAGCAGTTCTGGTTCCAGGCTTATCTAGCCCAACTCCAAAATGGTTCCCAGCCAATTGCCGTCTCCTGTGGGAGGATCAAGTCCTCTGCACTCACTGCCAGCCAGTTCAGTCTTCCAGGTCTGCCATTCCCCTCCACTGCTGCTCCCCTCCAATGCTGTGTCTCTCTGCAGAGGCCTCCAGGGTTGCCAGCTGCCATGTGACCTTGATCGTGTGTCCTCAGTTTCCAACAGCTCCACTCACACAGTGGGTCCAGCTCCAGGAGAAGGTGCTGCCAGCTACCACCTTCTTCTTCATTTAAGTTTTTCTTTTTACTCTTTCTGTGGATTTCACGTCTCACTTTAGAATCTTCCTGGATCCAGGGGACCCATTTGCTTCCTTCTTATCTTCCCTATGATGTTATATTCCAGCATCTGGACTATACCTCTCACAGAGGTTGTTTACTGTGCTGCATACTGTTTCACCATCTTCTGGGAAGCCCCAGCCTGTGCTTTCAATATTAAAAGTTTGGAACATAAGCCAGTATTTTTGTCAAACTTCTGCAAATTATAAATAAATACCCTCATTGAGGTGTTTCCTTCCACTGATAATATAGCATGACCATCTAGTCATCTCCATTTTCTAGTTACCGTATTTTAAACAAATAAAAAAGCAGTTCAGTCTTAATATGTAAATTTTAAAAGATTCTCAACATTTATCTTTCCCTCAGTCCTCTTCTCTACCTCCAACCTATACCTGTTTCCCCATCATATCCATTGGCTAAATATCCACTGAAGAGCTAAAACTAAAATACTACAATCAACATGAGACTGAATTTTGTTATATGTTTGGAAGTCTGCAATATGTCTCAAAGTTTACCTACTTGTAGTTTCTCTTAAGAGATGAAGAAAAATATAGTATAATAGCAATTTTGAAATAGAAATCATAAATATTTTCAAAACACAAAAATAATCATTTATCTTCTAAGTTACATGTACAGTATTTAAACAACCAGTTGGTAAATTTATAAAGCAAATGAGAAAGAAGGGACTGATCCAAGTAGCAGAAGCATTTTTCCAAGGTAAAATTGGCACCAGAACATGTTGAGATCATGGTTTTAATTTATGAATGACATTATTATCTTTAACCTATTATTTCCAAGTTCATATAAACTTCCTTTGAAGGTTCCAAGCATGTTACATTTGATTTTAAGGTCTAATCCAAAATGAAATATAACAGTCTCTGTGCTTCATGTAGAAATGTCAATGACTTTGTTTTAAATTACACAAGAAAAGACAAATTACCAAAATTCAAACTTATTTGAATTGTGTTTTTAAGTGATTCCAGGCAATACATATGTAGAAAGTTTTAGCTTCAAGTGATAAACCAGCAAAATATTTGTAAATGACTTAATATAAAGGGGTTATGGAAAGTATTTGGTCACCTTAATTATAGTCTTAAATGCCACACGCTCTATAATCTTTTTATTTTACTTTTTTGATTTCTAGGCCACCAAACCACTTTACAAATGTTAAATTCAGTATTTCTTTAAAGTTGGGGTCCCTCCACCCATCATTTGCTAAGTAACAAAAACAGCAATAAGTAAATAAAATTTTGGGGCTAGGTAAGTTACCCTCCATGTCAGAGCAGTTTCAGAAAGGATAACCATAATTTCTCCCATATTTTTGCTTTTTCTGTTTGGTTTAATATGACAAAATATAGGAAAATATTTTTCTTGAGTAATACCTCTGCTTTGTCATTATTTTTATTAATAATTTTACCTTTTGTTTATTATTAGCAGGACAAAATGACTTGGTATGTCTTTTCCCATCATTCAGTGTTATTTTCAGCAATGGATTGTGTTCTGTTACTTGACAGGCCACCTACTCATTGATGCTTGACGTGGTCAGACCACTCTGGTGAAATAAAGATCACCACTACTGTTTTTTAGTGTTCACATTTTGTCCAGCAGGGATTTTATATTAGTGGCTACTCTGGAAGATATATGTCCATATGTAATTATGGTAGAAAAATAGTTGAAGAAAGTCTAGATGATACAATCCTTGACTGGAATTCTCAGTCTTGCCTCCCAGTAAGTAAACCTGCTTTCATTGGTTTCACCTTTCTCAATATTATCTCTCAAATATAGAAAGAATTTTTTAAGGTAGTCTATGTTCTTAGTGCTCAGGGAATTTACTTTTGCTAACTCCCCTAGTTGTGGAATAGTTTGCCTGAAAGTTCAATTATGTTATTCTTGAATTTCATTTGTTTGTGGTATTTGGCTTATTTACTCAAAAACAATACTTTCTGTAGAAGAGCACTGTAGTACTAAGAACTCAGATAGTTATTATTGAAGTTATCTATACTGTTTGTAGCATGATATCTAAAAAGGTTAATAAGAAAATTTTTATCTGGACATCATTAATTAGAATCACTAATTTCTCTCTTGCCTGGAAGTTGGTTTTTCTCTCATGATGGAAAATATTTTGATAAAGAATTCAGTGCTAGTGAAAAGTGAATACTTGGCCAATGGACTGGAGTAAGGAAGGAGCTAAAATTGTATTTGTCTATGTTATCACTGAGGGAGGTTAAAAAAGACAAAGTTAATGACTACCTGCTCATATTGTCATGGTGCAGGGCTTAAATTTTTATGCAATAATAACAGATCCATAATTAGTCCATCTGAGTTTCAAAGTCATATGAGGTAGTAGACAGCTTTAGATAACAGAGTTTTAGTAAACAGTTCTTGAGAAATTCATCAGGAACTGCAAATTAGAGTCATTAGTCATTACTAATTCAATGGGTCATCTTAATTCAATAAATTAGGTGAAGACTACATTCCATAGTCAAAGTTGAGAAAGTATCTGAATCCAAGATCATTAATGGCAGACTCAGGCTGGAACAGGTTTCTTCAGACATGTTCCTCATTGATGTCCCAGGATCATAAAGTTATTCTATAAGGAGGAAAACATTTTTTTCTGACAACCACGTCATTTTTATAACATTATAGAGGTATATGTACCTGAGGAAGTTAATCATCATAAACTTTACTTCCCCTCATATTTGTCATGCATAGTAAAATTGTGGTATACCATATACTGTTTAAATGTATATATCATATCATATATTTTCTTCAGCTGTCTTTTATAGGACAAACAAGAAGCAAAATTAGACCCATCTCTCCATCTCAAATCAGCATACCACTGCTGATACTCATAGACTAAATTTAGAGAATGAATAAGCAACATCATAATTAACTGCCTATCCAGTCACTAGATTGAAAAGACACCTTCTTTTAGGACCCATATTTTGTCATTTGGGTCAATAAAACTCGAATGGAGAGTCTGAGATCTTGTAGTCAACAGGTCCAGGGATCAGCAACATTTTTCTGGAACGTTTATGGTCTCTGAGCACATGCTAAGTGGTGAACTTCCATGCTCTGTCCCTCTCCCAGCCACACAAAGATTCTATCCCAAAGCCGAGATTGTGCCTGGCTCCAGGGAGAAGATATGCAGATCCAGCGCCAGCAACCACGATGGATAATAACAATCTCCACATCTTCAGGATATGAAAAGACATGTCAAGAGGCAGCACTTCAAAGATCTTTTACTTTATCTTAAAATGTCCCAGAACATGCATCATCACTGACCTTAACTATTTTCTGAGGGAATGGCCAACAGATTGAAGCTAACAGTAGTTTCTATTTAGTCCCATGGATCAGAATAATCAAGAATAGTGTGTCTTTCAGACGAAATCAGTATCAATGAAATTAAATTATGAGAATTTAAGACTGTTTGTTACTCATAAATGTACTTTATGTATTGCTTCTCAAATTGGGATATTGCACATATTCTTTTTCAAGAGGAAATATGTTCTCACAGACTAGAGAGTAAGGGATCCCTTAATCCGAATCGGAGTTTTCCTAATTTAAGAAAATATCTGTCAGGTATAAATTATCAATGCTAAAATCATTTTTTTGGGGTCTTTGATAAAATAAAGTTTTTAAAAATTAAGATCAAAAGAAAAACAGAGAAATGTTCTACAGCTCTCATAGATCCCAAAAAGCAGAACTTTTGTCTGACTATCTAAATAAATAATCGGACAACATACAGGACTTGTAAATGTAGAATTTATTTAGTAAATGTCTGAAAGAATTTATAAATTGTCAGAAATTTCCTAATTTAAAGTTCATAATATCACAGAGGTTGCATGTGAATGCAGTTCAATTTGCTTTTCTGCTAGCTCAGTAGTACACATAATTCATAATAACATATCTGCCAAGTAATTACATTCTAGTATTATCATTTTCACAGATCAGTGAAAACAAATCACAGATTGCTAATGTGAAGGAAATGGTTACTGATCCGCAGCCAAATTTTACTGGTGCAACGATATCCTAAGACCTGGGCCCAGATGTTGATTTTTTTGTTGTTGTTGAAAGTTTGATAACTGTGGACCTGGGACATGGGAGGAAAGGTCAGTGGATCTTTAATTTAATAACACAGTAATGAGGAATCCATCATCTGACTTCTTGCTGAGGTAGCTACTTAAATGTGCCCAAGGGAAGAAAATGAGGTAATGAATGAATTTTGAAATCCCCTAAACTGTCCTCATCTAGAGGAACAAGCACAAGGAGCCAGATAATAATACAACCATTTTCTAAAATACTGAGGGAATAAGATACCGTTTGTTAGGTGGAGGTCTAAACTTTTCTCCAGAAATTTCGATTTTTGTAAAAGCCCCCAAAAGAGACACAGTCATTTTATTTATTTAATTTTATTGTATTGTATTGTATTTTGAAACAGGGTTTCACTATGCAGTTCAGGTTCACCTTGAATTCACTTTCTAGCCCAGGCTGGCCTCGAACTCATGATTCTCCAGCCTCAGTCTTCCAAGTGCTGGTATTACTGGCATGCACCACCACATCCAGCTCAGAGTGGAGTTTTAAAAGGCAAAGAGAAGTAAAACAAAAGGGTATTCAGCTGCCTTTCTCTTTTATAACTCTATGTAGACTTAAAACTTGTCCATATCAGAGCCAAACAGGATTACCCCACTCTAAAAAAAAAGAAAAAGAACAGTTGGTTGGCCAGTTAATAAAACCTGTATCAGAAATTAACTATCTGGGCCTATTCTATTTCATCACCTAAAACCAATTATCTAATACTTTACAAATTTTTCATAAGCATTGACCATCACAGACAGTGCCAGATATTACAGGGTCATTTTAAATGTCAATTAGTTTCTTTACACATGCAAGGTATGATCAAAATATACAGTGAAGTTTTAAATTACAAAGAAATTACTACAGTATAAAACATAATGCCATTGATTCTCTTGAAAGCAGTCCACTTTAAACACACTTATTTCATCATCTTTCCCCTTACTTAAGCAATTCTATGAATATCCTTACATGGTGTGAGCCAAAATACAGTGAATGCTGCTGCTGAGTGTTATTCAATGGAAATGCAGGTTTATAAAAACATTACAATATGAATTGAAAAAATGTTTTAATATACAATGAAGTACTACTCTGGTTTAAAGCAGGAAAAACTTGAGACATTTATAACTAAATGGATGCATCTTGAGACCATACTCAAGTGAAATAAATCAAATGTGAAAATACCACATTGTTTTTCTGGTATGAGAAACTGAAAACTTAAACAAGAACCAAAATATATAATAGATATTGTCAAACAGGAAGAAATCATTCAAAAGGAAAGGGAATGTAAAAGTGGGGGTGGAGAAAGGGAAGAAAGAAGTGAAAAGAAAAACTGAGAAAAGAACAAATGGAAACAAAACTTCATAAATAAGGCAAGGAAGAGGGGTTGAAGGGAGGGGAGGGAAATGAGAAAAAAGGGAATAAAGATATGTTGTGTACAGGTACAAATTCACTATGATGAACGTGATCATTATGTATATTTAAGTGGCATCAATAAATTTATTTATTTTTTTTTGTACTGGGGATCAAACTCATGACCTCAAGCTTGCCAGGCAGGCACATGTGCTGCTGAGCTAAACCCCCAGCCCTTACATAGAATTTTTTTTAAAAAAATTACAGTGTGTCTTCATCTACCCTATTCACTGGTTCTGGAACCCTGTGACTTCTGGTTCTTCCTCAAAGTCAAAATGACCATGATATTTGGAATCAATTCAGGACACTGACAGTGCATCTAAAGAAACTCTTTGAAAAAGAGAATTTCTAGAACTGATCCAGAAAGTGCAAGAATAATGGGCTAAGTGCTTGAAATAAGGACAATTAATAGCAATGTGTCTTTGTTATGCTTTGTGTCTGGATGTTGCTCCGAAGTCTCCTGCTGTCATGGAGAGGGCACTTTTCAAAGACCACTGAATCTAGAGTTTGTGATTGATTACTGGCTGAATGCTAGGATTAAGGGTGTGAGTGCTACACCTGCCCTAGGGTGAGTGCTACACCTGTATACAATATAAGGGGCAGAAAAATGTTTACTCCCCTCCTCTTGATGCTTTTTGTATCTTCCACCACCACGAATGGTTGCCCCTCTACCCTGCTTACCACACTACCCTGCCTTAAAGATAGCCAATTATGGAATGAAACCTCTACAAACTGTGAACTAAATAAACCTTTCCTCCTTTAATCTTGGGTGTTGGGTATTTTGTCTCAGCAAGAGAGAAAAGTGGGGACACTGAATCAAATACGTAAGATGTTCACAAAATCATATCTACTCTACAGAAGGCACAAGATTTGACCAGTGCATTACTTTTTATCCTTCTTTCTAATCTAAATGATTATACTCTTCCCTTGATTTTGTTTTATATAGCTATTCGAGAATATATGATATATTCCAATAGAGTTTATTCTCTTATGGGTTAATCAGATTGTAAATTTTAAAGCCAGGTATTAATTTAAACATTCAGAATTTCAAGTTTAGTTACAACTGGCCACTTTGGCTTCTTTATTAAATTCACAGTATCACATGAATGATATAAGAACTCACTGGAAAAGTAATATATACATTTGTGTATCAGTGTATGTGTGTGGGGGGGCATTTGCATGTGCATGTGTGTTTGTGTGTGCTGTATATTTCTTCATTTGTGTGGTGTCATGATGTATGATATTGCAAGAGGTACTGAATTTCAAAGGAAACTCTTTTTTACTTAGGCATGGACTAGATGTCATGGGCAGAAGGTTTGGAACAATGTGATTAATAAAATGAGTAAAAAATCAATAGTGCTAATGTATTCCTGGGTCCTCTATTTACGGCTAATGTACTAAGTATCAGTTCTGAACATCACATTTTAAGAGGACTACTGTAAGCCTCATGACTTCAGAAGAGACTAGTGAATGACAGAACTCTTAAAAGTAGTACTGTCACTTTTGAAAAAATTATTTTGCATTCAGCACGGACTTGACCAGGTATCTATGGAGATTATTTTTTTGCTTCATTTTCTAAAGTTGTATTTAGAAAAGTATTAAGTATTGTGCTTTGTAAAAGAAAATGATTAAAATGAAATTTTGTGAAAATAAAGTAGTACTGATAGTAAAATTGTCAAAAAGTCTGAGTAATCTTAGGAAAATTAAATGGATACTTAGTATGCTTAGTTAATGAGAACTGTTTCTCTGTATTTGGAGGGTTGTTACACTGAGAAAGTACTTAGTTCTGTGTGCTACCCAAGGGCAGAGCCAAGAACAACGGGTGAGTGTAGTTGAACGCTAGTTCAACTCAGGAAAAGCTTTTTGATCTTAACACTTTTCAGGAATGGAAGAGGCTGCCCTAAATTGTCAAATGATTATAAAAAAAGAAGACAAGTTATCTTAATACTCATTTAGTCGTGTTCCTTGTTTTTACAGATTAAGCGATTTGATGAAAGCAATGAAAATCGACTGTGGGATGCAGGGTTGTAACTCTCTCATGTGCAACCTGCTGTTCCTTTCACCACTCCCTGCCATCAGCAAAGGAGTGGTCTTTGTATTCATTGATTTAAAAAATGTTTAATAACTAACCAAATACCGTCCATTTAGAGGTTTTATTTTAAAAAAGTATCATAACACTAAACTGGAGAATTGGCTTATATACTTCCAATATCAAATGAACAGGAATTGGAGTTGCTCCAGAAACAGAGTTGTAAGAGTGAAGCCTTGGTGTCACAAAGAGCAGAAGAAGAAAAACTGAGGGGACAGAGAAGGATTTTGGAGAAAGCAGGATGAGTAACACAGAAAAACCATGAAGAGTCAATTATGAGATCATATTCAGGTAGATTTAAATAGGTATGTGTTGGAGATTAGGGGGTTAAACACATATTCCTTCCATTTTGTGTGCAGAGCAATTGTTTAGAATGTTTAAATGTTTTAAAATAAAGTAGTAAATGTAACAGGTATGGATATAACACTTCCAGTCCTCAGTGTTTGGGGATAAGACCAATTCTAATCATGGAAAGCCTCTGTGTTGTTCTCTTATTTTCATCTTTCATTAAATCTTTTACAGAGGAAATGTTCATAAGTTCAAAAAAGCTATTGTTCTTGATTAATAGAATAAATGTAAACTCAGATTGATTTCTGTGGATTTGTTGTCTATTTAAGAATAGTGGCTTCAACTTCATTAGGAAACCATGTTGTCTTAAATCAAATTTCCAATAAGTAACTTGAATTGATTCAAGGAAAAATATCATGCAAAACTAATAAGAAAATGTAACATCGAAAACTCTAGAACCATTCTAGCAGTTTTGTAAATCTGAAATATTTTGAGGGTTAATTATTGCCAAGAATTTTTAAAGTAGTGATTTGTAACTACACATGCCCCAGAAAAACTAGCTGTTATTCAAGGTGCGCTTTCCTCTTGTACATAAGTTAATACTGACATCTTGTGGTCAGATTTTACTATGTAAAGATACATAAGCAAAGTATACAAATATGCTTTTTTATTATTGGAAAAGTATCCAAGTTTCTCCTTACACTTCCAAATATTTTTATGGTATCTATTCACTATAAAAATCTTCTTTGATTGTCACTAGCTTTCTTAGATAAAATCATAAAAAAAAATAAGTCATATAGGCAGCATGTTCATTCAGTCTAATAAGAATGATGTCCTTACTGTGGTTATCCTTGCAAATACCCATAACCCCAATCTAACCATGAGGAAAACATCAGACAAATGCAACTTGAAAGGCAGTATCAAGATAACTTATCCGGTATTCCTCAGAATTGTCAAGGTCATTAAAAACAAGGAAAATCTGAGAGCTATCACAGATGAGAAAAGAGGCTAACACACATAATAACTAAATGCTATATGATAAGTTGGATGAAATCTGGAATAGAAACAGGACATTCTGGAAAACCTAACAAAATTCAAATAAAGCATGGAACTTGTAAAGGCACCAATGGCAGTTTCTTAATTGTGACATATGTACCATGGTAATTTGAAATGTTAACAATAGAGAAAGCTGGCTAAATAGTACATAGGAACAAAACTCCATACCATCTTTGCAACTTTTTGGTAGACATAAGATGCTTTTGAAAGTTTCAAGAGTGTACTTAACTAGATAAACACTTTCAAAATTTGAAAATTATTTGTTTTATGGAGTGAGGCATATTACCTTTTTTAAAAAAATAAGAAACAAAATACAACCAAAAGAAAAATACTTCAAGGGCCAGGAGTTTGGCTCAGTGGCTTAAGCGCCTGTCTGGCAGGCATGAGGCTGTGAGTTCGATCCCTGGTGCCAAAAAAAACTTTGTAATTTCTGAATGTTCCTGATCACATGTAGCAGACTTACATTACTATATTAATGCAATAAATAAAAATTTTATTTATTTAAACCTTGGGACTTAACTTTACATACCAGGTCTCTGAATTCCTCTCATTGGTTTTTCTCTACTGCAAAGAAAGAAATTACATCAGGGACTCCTTAGTTCAGAGGAAGTATCTCCTACTACTTCTGATGTTATTCCCTGCCTCTTATCAGTTCCTCTCTCCTTTCCCACGCCTTTACCTTCTCCTTACTTGCTCTTGGTGATCTACCAGCTTAGAACCATTTTCCTCTGAAATCTTCATGGTTCATTTCATTTGTTTGTGTTCTTTGTCCAAATGTTCCTTATCAGATATTTTTTCCACTTATGTAAAAAACAAAAACTTTTGCTAACATTCTGATCCTTTTCCTCACTTTATCAACCTCCAGAGAGAGTTTAGATCACACAAAATATCATACATTTATTTTATATTTCCTTAGGTCATATTATAAATTGTATGAAATTAAGAGTTTTATTTCACAGTTGAATCCCCAGTGGCTGACAAAACGGCAAGCACATGATACTAATTCAGTTATATTTGCTCAATTAACTGAAATCTTTTGCTTTGAAATTCATGTCCAGCATTACCATCCTGAGAGCTAGATATAAGAAGAAACTGGCTCTGTCTTCAGCATGGTATCTTACATAAATGGCCCCTCAGCCCCTATTTTTGTCTGTCTTCTCAGGCTATATATTCCATACACTGGGTTATTCACCATCTGCTTCCAGCTCCCCTCTTTGCTGTCATCTGTACACTGGGAAGCTGGGTTATGAGATCCAGCTTTGCTGGGCTCCCTTGTTCACTGGCTTCTAGTTGGGTTTGATCATGGCAAAGGAGAAGAAAGGATATTTGTATCTGGATTTTCCCATGAGTACAGCTTCCATTGACTGAGTCCTATGTCAGATTACAGGTCACTTTGGTAATGCTCTGGTAAAGCTCTTTCCTCCCCAACCCTTCAAAATTAGGGGTCAGTTTCAACAGCGCTTGCTTACTCTCTTATCTCAGTTCACATGGCTCTAAATACATGTATATTTTAACCCTTGCCTAAAAGGATATCCTAGGGCAATGTTTATCAAATTTCAGCATGCATCAGAATGAACTAGAAAGACTTTTTAAAGTATGGATTGCTGGTCCCACTCCCCAGAGTTTCTGATTTTGAAAATCTGAGTTGAGCCCCACACATTTACCTTTTGAGTAGGTTTTCAGGATATGTCCATACTGTTTGTCTAGAGCCACACAATGAATATCATTGCCCTACAGTACATTCTTTCGTGATCCTAACATGTGTCATAGATGCAAACTTTCCACAAATAGGAAGCCAAAATTATGTGAGTGTTGAAAAGCAAAAGGTGAGAACAGTGTTAGGGGAAATAGTAACTGTTTTCTCTTTAGGATGTACATGTTATTTCATCTTCCTTGCCCCAGAGTGCTGGACAATCATAATAAAATGTATTGAAAGCTTACAATGAGTCTGTCACTCTTCTAACAACTTCGAAGTATTATAATTTCATTTTAACATTGCAACATCTTTTTCAAACAGATATGGTGATATTTCCATTTTAAAGAAGAATAAAAGGAAGGTTAAAGAAGAAAGGTTAAGTGACTTGCCAGATGATTGTAAAGCTGATGATAGAACTATGATTTGTACACAGGCACCTGATTCCAGGTTGAACATACATATCAACTAATCTAAAGAGGTGCTTTGGGATCAGAATGTCAAAGTCATCTGTCAAACCTGAATTGTAGCGGTTTGATTCTTAGTGTTCCTTGATAACCACAGATATAAAAATTTTACCTCTTTCTACCTCTCTTTTCATACAAATTCTTTGTAGTCAAGATAATATCTTAAAATTAATTCAGTATATGACCAATTTAAGAACTTGAAAGAGACTAGTATCAAATCTCAAAGAATAAATAAAGAAAATAAAGTAGGTTTCCTTAGAGAGTTCTAAGTGCTACAAAGTCTAAGAAAATTTTTCATCTATTTTGTATTTAGATATTGGAGTCTTTTCTTCATGATATATTAAAGTTCAAATTCACTTTCTTTTTTTTTTATCATTCCTTCATACTAAACTTAGCTATAAGAATTTAATATTTTTAAAAGTTTTACATTGTTGTATATTCAAAGATTTGTTTTATTAATATGCAATCAAGGCTTAGAAATTTTAGTTTTTGGTAAAGAAAAAAAAAAAGAAATTTTAGTTTTTATTCCTTAACTGGCAAATATGGTCAACTGTGGAAAATATTTACCACCTCTAGTGTCTAAAAAAATGAAAAAAGAAATTCTTTTTCTGAAAGAAAATTTGAGAGATATTAATACTTGGAGAATAATATATATAATGCAAACTTGAAAATACTGAGTTGCCTCAGTGTGTACATATGTGTGTGTGCACAGTGAATTTATAAACACACTATGCATTCATATATCTGCTTTTTATTCAACCTAAACATCATGTGCAATATATTCTAATCACTTTATCTGGAAACCTTAACATCCTACCACCTCTTGACTTCTTGCACATGCTTCTTATAGCATCCCCATCTGGATTTTATACTTTATTCCTGAAAAAAAGTATTAAATAGTGGATCTTTGCCTGAAAATTCATGTTTCAGTAATTGTCTATGACCTCAACAGTACTGCCACATGATTTAGCCTAGAAATTTACATAAAAAATAATTTTAATACATAGAACTAAAGATAGAAAGTCTACTTACCTCTTAGAGGGAGGTCACCATCATTGGTCTCAGATGCCTGTAGTATAGTCATAAGGAAAAACATGAAAATGGATGCTTATCTCACCACAAATAAAAATCAACTCCAGGCAAAGTAAATACTAGAGTAAAACAAAAACCAAATTATAAAGATTTTAAAGATACATCAATAACATAGGAGTTGAGAAGTGCTTCTTAAACCAGATTTTTGAAATGAGTGAAGCATAAATATGACATCTGCTCATCAAATAATACAATCAGGAAACCAGCTTGAAAATTCAAACCAAAATTGAGAAATAAATCTACAAATCATTTAAAATTAACAAAAATGAACAAACTCCAAACAGGTACTTCACAGGACACGAAATAAAAATGACCAATAATCATATTTTTAAATGATCAAATTAGTAGGCAAGGAAATATGAATTAGAATCAGAGACATAATTTTTAAATTTTTATTTTTATTGGTACTTGTTTTCAACGTATAATGATTCTATTCAACATACATGTAAACAACATTTTTTTTGCTAGTGTCAGATTTGTTTATTTATTTTTAAGTCTTTGTCAGATTAAATATCATAAACACAGATTAACCACCAGGACAACAGACCAAAAGAAATATAAAACAATTATACTAAAGGAAAGTGCACTTTTAGATACATTGGCCATGCTGGATAATAACAATTTTTTCTGACAAAAAGATACAATTTTAATATAAACAAGATAGTTATACAGCTAGTTTTTCTTAGTTCAATGAAAAGAAAGGCTTGTGCTAATATTCTTTGTACAATATCTCATGCCTATATCTTGTACTCTGAAGATATCAATATGCAATGCATTAATTATTGTTACTATCACATTATCTTGTTTTTTTCTTTTTAAAATAAAAAGACAGTTTTATATCTACCAACTGAACAAAACTTAAATGTCTGACAATATCATGTGCTATTGCTGATAAGTTGCTAGTAAGTAGAGACATTGCTATTAAGTAGTATAATTGCTAGTACCTTGGAAAGTGATTTGACCCCTACTAAATTTGAAGGTAGTTCAGGCATTCCACTTCTCATGTACACCACAGAGAAATGTAGGCTCAAGTAGGATTATGTGAAGTAGCCAAAAGTGACAAGCAATGCAAATGTTCACGGGTTTGCTCCAGCAATCTTCATTTTACTCAACAGTTATGATCACAAGTATCACCCATTAGTGACACTAGTTGCTTAATTCCTAAATTAATAATTACCTGCTTCTTATTTAAATTCTCTTCCAGGTTCAACACTACTTGGGTTTATCTAGTATACTATCTACAAAACGTCATGTGCATGGCCTCTCTACCCATAAGGATGCTTCCCTTGTTATCTTGGCAAGGTTCTTCTAATCTGTCACCTCTGAAAACACTGGTTTCCAAAGTCTCTGAATTACCTTCTCTAAAACAAAGGCTCTAAAAATACTCTTCTAAGGCAATCTCACATATGCCCATGGCTTGAAGCTGACCTTCATTGACTCCACATCTTTTGTCCCGAGGATTTTTTGTGGGTTTGTTTTTGCTACGTATCTAATAGCTGGATCTTAATCCAGGATGTTCTACTAGCAACTAACAACTCAATAATAAAATATTAAGGTTATTCCTAGAGGGTGACTCACTTTTCCTCATTTCCTACATATAATTTCAGTTGGTTATACAACTAAAATGTCTCTCCTATAGTTCACCCTCTCTATCACACTTTAGCTGGCCTTGTTCACATACTTGGTTTTTCTCTGCAAATTGCAGAAACTTTATCCATGCTTTCCATACTTCCATTTTAATGCCTTCTTTTTCATTGGCATCACAGCTATCTGTCCTGTATGTAACCATTTTTTCTGTTCACAATTTTACATAAGTTTTTCATCATCTACAGGAACATGTACCACATACCAGTCTCTGCACAGAAATGAGATAATTAAAATTTGTTAATTTTTCAGTTTATCTTCTCCAATTTTGAAGTTGGGCAAACAGATGATTAGACTTTTGTATGAAGGATCAGTACACTCTAACTCAGAATTTTCTTTCACAGTTTTTACATGAAGATATGTTCAGCAACAAATTGACTAGCAGATCAAATGATATATGAGGCATCTATTCAGATTCTGGTAATACGTTATATTTTTACCTCATTTCTTACCTCAAAGATGAATTTGTTTATGATTTTTTAAAAGAAAGCAATGGTCTGAACCCAGTAAAGACAAATTAGATATTGCAAAATGTATTAAAAATTTTGTTACCTACTTTCATCTTTTGTTAACATTTTATTGTGCTTTTTGGTATTTCAGTGTTTCATTTTAAGCATATATTTCTTAACAGCATACATTTTACAGTTTTTATCCTGGATTTTAACACATTTTCATTTCAAAATCATTTTAGAATTTTACAAATTTTGTTTCAATGATTTTATATGTATGGCATGTAAAATTCAGATATATTACATTTTATCTCATTAGTCCTCTATTATAAGGTTTTATATAAAACTATGTAAAACTCATAAATGTAAATAAAGTATATTACACTTATGAAATAAGATTACACACCTAATTGAGATATGTAAAATATTTACTGTTATCACTGGAGCAAAATTATATTAGGTCAAGTACAAGCAAATCATGTATGCCCAGTTCCCCTCTCTCACTTTCATCTTGAGGTCATTTTTCCTACCACAGACTACACTAAAAGTAAACAGTGATTCTAAGAACCATGAACTAAAGGACATGTTTTCTGGACTGCCTCCCTCCCCTACAATAATGCCACAAAATTGGTCCTAGAAGAAGGTGAAGAAGAGCCAGAATAACAGTTAAATGCAAATACAGAAAAGAAAGAAAACTGTTTGAGCAGATGTATGCAACCTAGGCCCTCATCAAAACCTGTGTGTATCAAACTGTACATGGACTTGTGGAACATGGAAGTAAATTATAGTGTTTACCAGTAATAGCAGTTCAGCCTACCTACACTTGGGTGTACCTGTAAAGATAGGTATTTATTTTTGTTAAACAGTCATGTAAAATTTCTTGTTTAATTATTAAACTTACATCAGTGTTTTCTTTAATAATTTAATAAGTTGAAATATAAAAGAGGAATCTTTATTACTCGTGTACATTAACTATATTAAATATTTTATATGTGGCACAATATAGTTCCTCTTTATTCACTGCATCTCATGTAAGCCGAAAGTTTGGACACCCATGGTCTAGAGGTCCAGCGAGTCCACTAGCTGAGAAGAGAGAGGAAAAGCTGTCCTTGATGGAGGACCAGGAAGGTGGGTGGAAGGAAGTCACAGACAAAGCTTCCCCGGAAAGAAACTGTTCACCTCTGAAGTTCAACAGTCAGAGGCACTTTACTTCCTCCCTTCTCCAACTAGAGAGGGAACTTAGATCTTCTGAAAGGTTGGGAAGGATGACAGTATCAAAATCAATGAATTTTTCTCCCTTGACCTGAGAAAACTAAAATTTTTCTTGAGACAGTTGACTTGCTGTCAACATTAAAAAAAAAAAATTACATTGAGTGACTCCTTTGAATTATGTGTTATTTCCTCAGGGTTAAAAGTCATGGACATTTTAAAAGACTGAACTGTATCACCAAAATACTTTCAAAAGGTGGTAACAATTTATTTTACCATTGTGAATATCACATATTAATGCCTGCTTATAAATTATATGAGACTATTTTAATTACTTTTGTTATTTTAGGAAAAATTGTGTAAGCCTATTTATATAATGTGATTTTGAAGAAAATATAATGAATAATGAGAGGAAAATCATTGTTTTTCCCCTGTGTCACTTTGCAGACAAGTTTCCATAAGACTGGGATGACTTCATTTGCCGAAGACATTTGATATACCAAATGCAAGCATATGTTCTAAATATAACAGATTACTGCCATGTGCATAAGTTAAGGAACACTGTGTTGTGTGAGTTGAAAGAACATCTGAAATGTATGTCTGAATTTTAAATAACTCATAATTCAGACCTGTTCATATTTCAATGACAGAGAAATAGAAAAATATATAGTCCCATGTTTGAGGTCATAATCAGTTTGGTTAGACCATATTGAACTCTAGTTTTGTTATGGAAAACAGAACAAACACGGGAAAAAATGGCACTGAGAAGGTGACAGTTTATTACGCTGGCAGGCTTCTGACTAGGACTTCTCCAAAAAAGATCAGAGCCCCCGCTGGGCGGAGCTTCCCAGCTTTTAAAGAGAAAGTAAGCAGGGTGGTACAAAGGCAAATTTAGTGCATATGATTGGAGGGTTGGATGACATCATGGGTTATACAGAGGAAGAAGTGTTCTGTTACATTTTAAGTTGCACTACAAGGCCATTAGCACTAGTTATACAAAGGCAATAAAGACAGGGTTATTCAAAGGAATATTTGAAGTTATACTATCGTAAGGCCACCTATTAGACAAGTTTACACAAAGAAAGGAATTTTTTGTTACAAGATTTCTCCAACACATCCACTTGGTCTTGGCAGGCATTTAGCCAGGCTTTATTTAAAATTTTAAATTCTCTTTCAGTCTTACATCTAAAGGAGTGGGTTCAAATTCCTTGGTGTGCTCCTAAATTGTTACTGGAGAGGAAGGAGCAGAAACTGTGCATGGATAGAAAGAATGAAAAGCAGGGAAATTCAAACAGCTAATGTTTAAGGAAGCACAGTATAGCTGGTCTCTTAGGGATTGACTTCCACACTATGAGTGGACTATGAGTAGATAAGTGCTTCTCCTGATCTTGTTTTCATTTACTACTATAGTACTTTATTTATCTGGAGTTTTGACATCAGTTTTTATTTTAAAAAAATATTTTACTAAAATATTTTTACATGATTATTAAGTTTTCTTTTTAAGGTCACCCCTTAAATTTTGTACCACAAACAAGACACTTGTTTTACTCCCATCTCAGTGTACTTGCCACGATTATGCATTTCTTTCCTTTTCTGTTCAGGATTTCAGTATGCTCATGGGGCCACTGACAGAGTCAGAAGTTCTGACTAAGCCCTCCAGGCAGATCTTTCATCTAGAGGCTTTTTTCTTTATATACTTTTAAAGGCTTCCTTTTTCTTATTTCACTATCATAAGACAACTCTTCAACCTATTCCCAGTGCTAATGGCTTCGTAATGCAGAAAAAAAGCAGGAGTAGCTATTCTGTTTGCAGACAATGTAAATTTCAAACCAAAAATGATCAAACCAAAAATGATCAAACAAGATAAATAAGGTCATTACATACTTGTTAGTGGAAAAATTCAAGAGGAAGAGCTAACAATCATAAATATAAATACACCAAATATAGGAGCACCCAATTATATAAGACAAATACTAATAGACATGAAAAACCAAATACGCAATAACACAATTGTAATAGGGGATCTTAACACCCCACTGTCAAAGAGATAGATCAACTAGACAAAAAGTTGGCAAAGAAATAACAGAACTGAATCAAACCTGTGAACAAATGGACTTAGTAGATGTTTACAGAGTGTTCCACCCAACATCAGAATATACATTCTTCTCAGTTGCACATGGGACATTCTCTAAAATAGACCATATTAGCCCATAAAACATGCTTAAGTAAATGCAAAGGGATTGAAATTATCCCATGCATATTATCTGATCATAGTGCACTGAAATTGGAAATTAATGGCAAAAGAAACTGTAAAACCTACATAAACACATGGAAATTTAATATCAACCTCGTGAACAGTCAGTAGGTTATAGATGAAATTAGAGTAGAAATTAAACAATACTTACAATTCAATGAAAATGCATATACAATATACCAAAATCTGTGGGATGCAGTGAAAGCAGTCTTAAGAGGGAAATATATAGCAATGAATTATCGCATCAGAAAAACAGAACAGGCACAAATAAACAACCTAATGCTACACTTAAAGGTTCTAGAAAAAGAAGAGCAAGTCAAGCCCAAAGCTCAGAGAAGAGAGGAAATTATAAAGATCAGAGTAGAAATTAATGCAATTGAGACTAATAAAACAACACAAAAAAGTAATGAATCAAAGAGCTGGTTCCCTGAGAGCATAAACAAAATTGATAAACCTCTAGCCAACGTTATCAAGAAAAAGAAAGACAAAACCCAAATTTATGCAATAAGGAATGAAAAGGGTGAAATTACTACAGATCCCATGGAAATTCAGAAGATCATGAATACCTACTTCGAAAACCTTTACTCACATAGGATGGCAAACACAGAGGAAATGGACAGATACTGAGAAACACATGAATTACCAAAACTGAATCAAGAAGATATAACAATTTTGAATAACCCAATAGCAGGTACTGAAATTGAAAATGTGATTAAAAACTTACCAACAAAGAAAAGCCCAGGTCCTAATGGATTAACAGCTGAATTGTATAAGAAATTTAGAGAAGATTTAACACCAATAATCCTCAAACTTTTCAATGAAATTGAAAGGGAAACAATTCTTCCTAATTCATTCCTGGAGGCAAGTCTTACTCTGATACCAGAACCGCAGAAAGACCCAACCAAAAAAGAGAACTAGTGCATGCCTGTAATCCCAGCACTTGGAAAGCTGATGCAGAAGGATCGTCATGAGTTAGAAACCAGCCTGGGTACCAAGTGAGTTCAAGACCAGCCTAAACTGTATACTGAGACCCTGTCTCAAAAATTAGGGCCAGGGATTTAGCTCAGTGGTTTAAGCACCTGTCTCACAGGTGCGAGGTTGAGTTTGATCCTGGGTACAAAAAAAAAGTCTTTTTAATAAATGGTGCTGGAAAAATTGGCTTTCCACAGGCTGAAGACTGAAACTAGACCCATGTTTGTCACCATGCACTAAACTAAAGTCAAAATGGATCAAGGACCTAAATATTAAAACAGAAACACTAAATCTCCTGGAAGACAAGGTAGGTAGAAATCTTGAAGACTTTGGGGTAGGCAAAGCGTTCATGAACAAAATGCAAACTACACAGGAAGTACTGCAAAGAATCAACAACTGGGATCTCTTTTTTTTTCTTATTGGTACCGGGGATTAAACTCACAACCTTGCGCCTGCCAGTCAGGTGCTTAAATCACCGAGCCAAACTTCCAGCCCTATCCTTTTTTGAGGCAGGGTCACACTATGTAGTTCAGGCCAGTCTTGCTCACGTTGTAGCCCAAACCAGCCTTAAGCTCACAACGCTCCACCGATCTCAGCCTCCTGAGTGCTGGGATTAAAGGCGTGCACCATCACGCCCTGCTTGGGATCTCTTCTTATTAAAAAGTTTTTATACTTAAAAAGAAATCACCAACAGAGTGAAGAGAAAGTGCACAGAATGGGAAAGAATTTTAGTCAGCTGTCCCCCAGACAAAAGACTTATATCTAAGAACACATAAAGAATTGAAAAACATCAGGCTCCCCCAAAAAATTCAAAGACCCAATCTAAAAATGGACATCTGAAATGAACATGCACTTCTCAGATGAAGAAATATAAATGCCAAATAAACACATGAAGACATTCTCAACATAACTGGTCATTAGAGAAATGCAAATTAAAACAACATTGAGATCCCATCTCACTCCAGAAAGAATAGTTGCCATCAACAAATCAACTGACACCAAATTTTGGTGAGGCTATGGGGAAAAAGGAACACTGCTCCACTGTTGGTGGGAGTGTAGACCGGTGCAACCACTGTGAAAATCAGTGTGGAGATTCCTCAAAAAACTAGAATTGGAAGTCTCATTTAATCAAGCTATTCCCCTTCTGGGTATTTTCCCAGAAAAGTTAAAAATGTCATGCCACAGTGATATATGTGCACCCATGTTTATAGCAGCACAATTTGTAATAGCTAAATCTTGGAAACAACCAAAATGCCCATCAACCACAGAATGGATAAAAAAGATGTGGTATTTTTGTACAATGGAGTATTACTCAGCTATAAAGAAAGGTAATCTTGAGGCTTTTATAGGTAAATGGAAGCAACTTGAGATCATACTCATAAGTGAAATAAATAAAACTCACATTTATAAATATCACATTGTCTCCCTAGTATAAAAAATAATAAAAAATAAAAATCTGAAAGAGTAATAAGATCCTAAATAAACAGTAGATATTTTAATAATGAAAGGGAAAGATAGTACTCAGAAGGACAGAACAACTAGGACAGGGGAAAGAAAAAAAGGAATAAAGGAAAAGATTACACGTATGCTGGTAAACACACATAAATGTATGTATGTGTATGTATGGTAGATAGATAACTATACTACTAATCTCTCTTAGTTCATCAAAAAGAACAGTTTGTGCTTTCATTTGATTGATCACTTTTGTGCCTAGATTTTATAACCTGAACAACTTCTAAGACAACAATATGCAATATATTAACTAGTGTCGATTCTCTAATCTTTTTGAAATACTGTATGATTTCTATCCTTATTTGTTTTACTTTTTTAAAAATAAAAAAAATTTTTAATATTCAACTGAATGCAAGGGCCGCCAGCAGACTGGAACAGCCAGACCCTAGCCTCTCCCCATGATTTAGCGCCATTTTCAGATCAGGGGTAGAGAGAACAAAGCCACACCAGCAAGCAAACCCAGTCTGGGAAATAGTGCCATGAGTGGGCCACTGCTGGACTGAAACAGCCAGACCCCAGACCCTTCCAGAATGTGGGTTGACAAACAAGCACCAATCCCCACCCCCACCCTGCCATAAGCAACTGTTATCCAGAGAAATACAGGCTGTGATGATAGCTATGGAGATGAGATGCAACTGGATGACTGTGGTGCTTTGTTGTTTCACTAACACTGCAGGTCTAGGACCAGTGGTCTGATCATAGTTTCAGAGGATAATGGTATGCAGTCTGACATCTAGGGAGTGATCTCCTTCTGAGGGTTGCAGTCATTGTTGATTCCATATGGTCTTGTTTTGGAAGTCCTATTATTGTTTCCATTGTTTTGTTGGGTTGGATTTTACTCTTAAAAATCTGATGGCAGGAGCAGCTATTTCAAAGATAGCAAGATATATTATGATAGCAATTTTGGATTTACTATTGGCTTGTTTTGAAGTCCTTTATTGCCGGGGATTTAGTTCAGTGATGTAAGTGCCTGCCTGGCAGGCACGAGGTTGTGAGCTTGATCCCCAGTACAAAAAAAAAAAAAAAGTCCTTTATCATGCTCATTGTTTTGTTTTTATCGTTTCTATTCTATTGTGTTCTGTTTGATTTATACTATGTCCAAAATTATCTGCAGATATTTTGGAGACAACAAGAAGCATTATGGTAACTATTGTTGATTTTATAATGTTCTGAAGTCCTGTATCTCTTACACTGATCTGTTTTGATTGGTTTTATTTTTTTTATCCTCTTTAAAATAAAAAAAAGCTCAACTGAATTAATACTTAAAAGTATATGAGAAAAGTATATGTGTGAGGAAAGTCAAGGGTGTGGGATCTCTATTAAATTAGGAAACCACTTGAAGATTGAGATGTTTACTTGAAGAAAAGGAATCAATGCAAAATGAGAAACAGAAGATTTAGGGTGATATTTCTTAAATTTCTTTTAATACTAGGTAGAAAATAACTGTAAATAACAATTACTATGTGTCATTAATTTGGATTGCTTTTAAAGTGGAGGAGTTTTGAATTAGTATGGTTTCCATTTTAATATATTCTATGTGATATTGGTGAGTCTATCCTAAAGTTTGCATTGTCAGAGGAGCACAATGCATAGGATAGAAGAGGAAAACAAGTAGAATGGAAGTAGGAAAATGAATACAACACTCCTGACACAAGTTCCAGTACCATTGTACTACTGGTCAGAGGAAATGTGCTCATAGTGCTCATACAAGGACAGCTGAAAAGAGTATTTTATTTGTATACTCAAAGATATACCAAAGCAAAAGCCAAGATGTATTTGCTGACTACCTGTGTGTAGCTGATATTGAACTGTACAGAATTTCATCAAATAATACATGGTCATACTATAATCATACTGTGCCATTATTTTACAGTTGTAATTCTTGAGACATCAGTCATCCCTATCCATAGTAACATGCAAAGAAACTGGCCCCATCAACTCAAAGATAATTCTTAATTTAGGAAATGAATCTACTATATATGTCTGGTTGTACAATAACTGAAATGTTTCTACTGAATTTTGTTATACATAACCCAGTTGTGCTGTTTCTTTGAAAACTTTGTGACTTTTTTCTCATTTCAAAGATGACTTATGAGATGGATTGAATTAATACATAAATTCTCAAGGTGGGAGGATCTTATTATTAAAACAGAAAAAGAGAGATCCACAACAGAGAAGATAATCATTTCTGAAAGCATAAAAACTTGTGCAGTCAAAAACACCAAAAAAGTCAAAAGGTGAATTATGAATTACAAAATATACCTGAAAATCCTTGTAACATATACAAGGTTAGTAACTCTAAGAACTTTAAAGAAAGTAAAAGGCTAACCCTACTTATCTATAACAAATATATCTATAAAACAAATGCAATTGTCCAAAAAATATATTAAAAGTTGAATCTCAGCTATAATCTGATAAATATAAGCTAAGATAATTATGTAATCCATCAAGTTTGGCAAAAGTCAACAACACAAACAGTGTTGTTGAGAATGTAAGAAAATGTACATTTCATGCATTGTGAAAGAAACACGAATTGTTGGCAGTATGTCTGAAATTGAAAAGGGCCCATAACATATATCACATAAGATTGAAACCCCACTCATGAGAGACTAGTCCACAAAATGAAAACATCAGTACTTAGAGAAAATTTTATAGTATTGCTTGTAGTGCTAAAAAAGAGAAAAAATAAAAATAACAACAATTAACTGGAATATGGTCAACATATTTTCACTCTTTAAAAATAAGAGTTTAGGCTGGGTGTGGTGGTGCACCCTCGTAATCCCAGCACTTGGGAGGCTGAGACAGGATTGCTGTGAGTTTGGGGCCAGCCTGGGATATGCAGTGAGTTCAAGGCCAACCTGAACTACATAGTGTGACCCTGTCTCAAAAAGCAAAATAAATTAATGAATGAATGAATAAGAATTTTACCTCTATTTATGTATGTACTGCTTAATTACCACCACCACTACCAACAACAAATATAAACTTACATTTCATAAGTTCATAGAAGGGACTTAAGATTCTTTAGCATTGGTTCACTCTTTTTAAGATAAACTATTACACCAGGAAAGCTCAGGGATGGTTTATGACCATGATACAAAACACCTGTCAGAAAATCATTCTGATTATTCTTAAAAAAATTTGGCAGCACACCAAGACAAAATTTTGCTCTGAAATCTGATAAATGTTTTCTGTAATGTATTAATTTAAATTTCTGTGGTAAGTTTGCTGCAACATTGTGCTGTTTAATTAATTGACATTCCTTCTTCTAAACTTGACCTTCCACAATCTCATTTCCTTGTTAGCCAGAATATGATGGACCCATGCGGTGGAATTGGGTCTCCTCCAAAATTCATATGGAAGACTTAACCGTCAATGTGATTGTATTTAGGGATAAGACCTTGTTGTAGTCAGGGTTTGCAAGGGAATAGATTTAATACAGGACACATAATTTATAAGGTTATTTTATAATATTCAACCAAAAAGTCAAATGCAAAAGAGTACAAGAGATCTGTTCACATACTAGAGACCTAAAGAATCCTGCTGAAGGCCTGGATATGGGCAATGTCCTCCTCAAGTCCAACTGGGGAGCTAGAGCCCATGATGTCTCATAGAAGTCTGTATCAAGGATCTACACTGAGAAGGTCCAAAGGTCAGTGGTGGAAGCTAGAAAATCTGCACCAGTGGAATGAGGGATTTGTCAGCAGGCTGAGGGATCTGCACTGGAGCCAGGAAGTGACACTCAAGGTAAGGACCAGAGCTCCCCTGAAGAGAACCTCAGCCATCCTCAATGACAGCAAGGACCCAAGCTCCTCTGATGATAAGAACAGCTGAATTCATATCAGGAAAACCAGTGTAACAAGCTTCTCCGAGAGAGTTAACAGCACCACCTCTTCCCCTCCAGTTCTCTTTTTATGCTGCTGGCAACAGTTCTCAGGAGGGCCTCCATACCCAGCACCACGCTGATTCAGTTCAGCTGGGTGTTACAAGTAGCCCATTAGTTAATCCACCACAGGCCTCTATTGGTCAGTTTTCTCACTGCTGAGACAAAATACCTGACACCCATAACTTAAAGGATAGGTTTATCTGGTCCATGGTTTCCAGGGGTTTCAGTCCATGCAAGGTTGGCTTCAAGGCTGGAAGGCAAGGAGAAGAAAAGCTGCTCAACTTGTGGTAGCCAGGAAGCACAGAGAAGGAAGAAGAGAGGAGCTGGGTATAAGAACATGCCCTTCCAGGTTGTGACCCATTTCTTCTGAACAGGCCCCCTTCTAAACACAGGAGACTTTTAGGGGACATTTTAGATCTAACCCATAATAGGGTCTTTATAGAAGTAATAAAGTTTAAGTGAAGTCTATAAAGATAAAAGACCTGATCTAGCAGAATTCCTCTCCCAACAAGAGAAACCAGAGCACATGCTTCCTCTCCACTGTGTGAGGTTATGAGGGTGGCTATCTGCAAGTCAGAAAGACAGATCTCACCATATCTAAATGTGCTGTAAATCTCGCCTTGAACCTCCAGCTTCTTGAGTCATGAGAAATTTCCTGTTGTTTAAAAGTGCCTGACCTATGGTATTTTATTATGGCAGTCTGAATTTATATACAGGGAAAATTCTTCTTAAAAATATTTTTGGCATTTCTGAGAACCCTCCCAAGGCTGCCCACTCTGAGTAACTGCCTGAGTCCTAACAATCCTAGCAACTGCCTCTAAGGTACCTTTAGGTATGGGATACTCTCTTTTCTAATTTCAACTTCTAGTATTTTCTCCATCTATCATTTTATACCTGATTGCTGAACTCACCAGTCATACTCCCATTTCAGGGTCTCTGCAACAGGACTTCCTTTAGATCTTTGCTCCAACGGTATTTTTGCAATGATCATGATGTTGACTACATACTTGAAATTGCAAACAACACCCCTCCCCGACTACTGATTTTTACTTCCCTTGCTCTATTCCTTTTCCATAGCGTTTATGCCCTTGTAACAAATCATGTAGTAAGTATGATTACGTTTTATAGTCTTTCTCTTTGTTAAGAGGATAGGCTTTGTCTGTTTGGTTCCCCAGGTACCCTGAGGATTTAGGTCAGTACTGGCACTCAAAAAATATTCACTAAATAAAATTGGCTGACAGGCAAGGAACCTAGGTTCCAATCACAATACTGCCTCTACCAAGCTGTTTAACTTTGGCCTTGTTTTATTTCTCATGTGTATTATAAAAACTTTGACTCATACTAGACAGAAAGCTTTCTCCTTTCAGTAGTTTTGACTTAAGTCTTTTTTCATCTGTGTTCTTTTGCCCCTTGCACTTCTACCTTCTCTCTGGCCCTGCCTGCTCCATCCCTCACTAAATATACTCTTCCCTTTCCTACAGTCTCTCTCCCTGGTTCATAATGCTGATAATCAGTATACATGTGATCAATTTTAATTATTTTGATTCATTCACAAAAAAGGATAAGGCACTTTCTGACAGAACTGTCCTTTAGTGTTACACAGTATCTGGAGCTCTGACTTCTAATCCTAAAATCTATGTCAATTTATAAAAATACTGAGCTAGAATTTCTCTAAATGCATATTTGTTATTTCTTTCTATAAAAACATCATTCAATTTAGAGACACTGAGCACCTCTTTTACTCTTTAAATGCTGAGTAAGTGTTCAAAGGTCCCAACTCTTCCATGTCCTCCTTTTATTATTCACCCCAAAAGAATATTGGAGATTCTGCTAGGGCCTTCTCATATAACATATTATTAATGGAACTGAATTTTTTTTTCTGAACATCAGAACCGTATTTTGACAATTTGTATCATCTTCTCTAATTTAAAGGTATACTTTCCTTTTAGCAACAAAATGATTGGTATTCAGTATCCTCAAGAATTACTTTGGTAAATCAAAACCAACATTATCTAGTTTCTAATTATAATGCAGTGAATCAATTAAGTAGATTTCCTGAAATAAGCTTAGATTTTGAGTGATTTTAGTTATTTAGACATTTACTAAACATCATGAACAACTATTGATTGGTTGGTGAAATCTGAAAAATAAAGCAATCCCTTCTTCCCGTTTACAAATTAGTAGAAATCAATTCATATTGAAATTATAAGCTTTAATACAAAGCCAAACTTAGAAACAATTCTTCAGTAGGCTCTTAAATTCTTTTTTTGCCTCATATATATGCAAATCCATACATATATCGCCCTCTTTTTAAATAAGCCACATTACACATATTATTTATCATGTATGGAGTTTTTCCCAAAGTGTAGCAGTGGCCATATACGTGTGATGTTCGCATAATTTAAAAATTAGCACGTATCTATAAAAAGGCATTATCTTTTCTCATCTACAAAAGTAAATTTCTACTCCTAAAACTAAATTAGAAAAGAAAAAGCGTGAAATGCACAAACGAAAGCAGAAAAGTTAGCCAAAGGCTCAACTTAAGTTATTATGCAGAACATTCCTAAATACAAAGCAGGAAGGCTGCCCAATCATACAAGCAACACGGGTATCAGCATCTCTTTTTTAAAGATTTCACTACTCCACACCGACCTGCAGGAAACCCAGACACGAACAAGTTCTTACTTTCATCTGTGTACTCTAAACCGTGACAAACTTTGAAGAAGTGATTTGACTGGCTACAAAATGAATGACGCAAAGTACTCCAAACCCACTAAGAACCCGCCTCCTTAGGCCTGGCTTCGCATTCTGCTTTCTGATTGGGTCCTACGGAATGCTTGCAGGGACAATTTCTGACTTTAACCTCCGGTTCCGGAACCGCGGATGAAGATGGCGGCGGCCAGGTGTTGGAAGCTGGTGTCCCCCGGTCGCGGACTGTCGTTGCATACCGTTGCTGAGGTCACCTCCACGGCTACAGAGTCAACCAGCACAGATGTTGCGGCCATCCCCGTTGCGCGGTACCCGCCGATTGTGGCTTCCTTGACAGCAAAAAGCAAAGCAGCGCGGCAGCGGCGGGTGGAGCGCTGGCAGGCGATGGTGCATGCGGCTCAGTCCGTGGACGAGAAGCTGCGCATCCTCACCAAGATGCAGTTTATGAAGTATGTGGTTTACCCTCAGACTTTCGCCCTGAACGCCGACCGCTGGTACCAGGGCTTCACCAAGACCGTGTTCCTGTCGGGTCTCCCTGCGCCGCCCGCGGAGTCCGGGCCCACGCTGGACTTAGGGCCTCTGCGCGACGCGGCCTGTGACAGCCTTCTGCAGGAGCATTTCTACCTGCGGCGCAGACGGCGCCCTCCCCCGCACGAGAAGCCAGAGACTGTAGCCTCGCCTTTCCTGGACCAGCTGGTGGAGGTCCTCATGGGCCTGCTTAGCCCACTGAACCCCGTCCTGGCTTCAGCCTCTGTCGGTGAGCTTTGGGGCCCCCGCCCCGCACAGGAGTCGGGATAGTCCCGGGCTCTTCACTGATCCGTCCTTTTTCTCAAGCTGGGGTGGGGTCAGGCTCAGTAACTTCTCTGAGTTAGGACTGAGGAGACTAGCTTTCGGTGACTTGAGATCTAGACTAATAGCTAAAGCTCTTCAGGGTTCCTGACCTTCATTCTGCTTTGTGAGTGTGCAGCAAAATGGAAGAGTAGTGGTTAAAAGAAGAGACCCTTAAAAATGTGGGGCATGCCTTTAATCCCAGCACTCGGGAGGCTGAGGTAGGAGGAGCGTTGTGAGTTCGAGGCCCGCTTGGGCTACAACGCGAGCGCAAGGCCGGCCTGAGCTACATAGTGCGACCCCGCCTCAAAAAAACTAGGGCCAGGAGTTTGGCTCAGTGGCTTAAGTGCCTGTCTGGCAGGCGCGAGGCTGTGAGTGCAATCCCCGGTACCGGAAAAAAAAAAAAAAAATGTGGGGCAGACCTGAGTTGCCTTTTTAACATTTCCACCAAAAGCTGTGGAAATGTCAAATTCACTAAGCTCTTTTACTGTAGGTTTTTTTTTTTTTTTTCCCCTCTCATTTTCAAGATGAGAATTATGGTCATTGTACCACATTATACAACTGCGAAGATTAAGTTAGGTATTAACTAAAATACCTAACATTTATTTATTATTTTTGATGTATCAGGGCCTGTTCCAGATTTTCTGTATGCCACCTAAGTAACTACAGTAGGTAGCACAAGGGAGATGCACAAATGTTAAACATGCCTAATCTAAAACCCTATGATTGGATTCAGTAAACTAGAGTTCTTATCTAATTGTTCAGTGGAAACATGAAAAATAATGCACTTATAAACATTTTAAATGTCAGTGTTTCTCATACATTTATTTTATGTCTACCACCCAGTGGATGTCTTAATACTTAGTGAATTAAGCCGGGCGTGGTGGCGCACGCCTTTAATCCCAGCACTCGGGAGGCTGAGGTAGGCGAGTGTTGTGAGTTCAAGGCCGCCTTGGGCTACAACGCGGGCACAAGGCCGACCTGAATTACATAGTGCGACCCTCAAACAAACTAGGACCGGGAGTTTGGCTCAGTGGCTTAAGCGCCAGTCTGTCAGGCGCGAGGTTGTGAGTTCGATCCCCAGTGCTAAAACTTAGTGATTTAATGTTACTGACAAGCTTGCAGTGTGCATTCCCTTCCTCAGTTGGGGAGGAAGTGGGATTGAGGGAAACATGGTGAACTTTGACTACTCATGATTGGTGGCCTACAAAACCGTGGTTTTTCAAGACACAGGTTCCTCATATATAAAATGGAGATGGTGCAACTGTACATACCTTTTAGAGTTATTGCGAAGATTGAAATAGCACTTCATAAGACAGCTCTGACTTCTGTTAAACTATTTTATTTCTGGTGAGTGGTATTCCTGTTAGTTTTATTGTCTTTATGTCTGTTCTTTTTTTTGGTACCAGGAATTGAACTCAAGACCTTGCTCTTGCCAGGCAGGCAGTTATGCCATTGAGCTATATCCCCGGGTTTATGTATATTTTTAACTGAGTAACCTTGCTTATAATTCTTAGCTAGCATAACGGTGGCACAAGTAGACAATAAGTGTTGTGAGTATTATATGCAACTTAATTATATTGGTGTGCAATTCAGACAGTATCTTACATAAAAGAGGAAATCTATTTTTGAATTAGAAATATCTTTATTACTGTTAGTGTTCTAATAATTAAATTTATCTAAATGAGCAGATGAAGAATTTTGAATTTTTTGATAGATTATAAGTGCCCAGTTCATTTTTACTGGTTGCGTGGTGAAGAAATTATTCCTCGTGGTCATAGAAGCGGCCGAATTGATGCTGTGCGATACCAAATAGATGATAAACCAAACAACCAGATTCGAATATCCAAGCAACTCCCAGAGGTAAGGGTTTATGGTATACACATGTATATTGACATCTGATGTAGGAAATGTCTTAGATCAGGTAATTGGGCTTGTAACATAAAATGTTTTGGGTGGAACTCATGAGTTTTCTATGTCTTTTAAAGACTCCCTACTGAAAATATTATTCCACTTTTTAATCTGGTATGGTATAGAGGTCAGGTAATCATTTTAGTGAGGTTAAGACATCGTTTTCAAGATCATACAGATCTTTTGTTTCTTTTAATTTCACTATGTTAATACTAGTTTATGTTATAACTTGTAATGTACTAGCTAGTCATAAATCAGAGGGTCTTTATAGTTACAAGCCTGGTCATTTTATATATTTGCAGTTCTTTTGAAGGCAAAGTGTTGATTTTGTGTATTGTCCATGTTTCCATGTCAGGGGTTGGCAGTTTTTCTGTAAAGGTCTAGAAGATCCTAAGTCTCTGTTGTAACAATATCGCTGTTGGTCTTACAGAATATATACTGCCAAATACAATGTATAAGGGATTGTGAATGACTGTGTTCCAGTAATGCTCTTTTTGTAAAACTGGGTAACTTAGTGGTTTGGATTCATCACAAAATGGTAGTACAGGTTGAGCTTCTGTAGTCCAAAACTATGACATTGGAAATGCTCCAAAATCAAAGTGGAGGCCAGTTCAACTTTTTAGATTAAGAGTGCACTATCTATAAAATATCTATGCAGGTATTCCAAAATTGGGAAAACTAAAATCTGAAGCAGTTCTGGTTCTTAGCACTTTGATTAAGGAATACAGGTTATTTAGTAAAAAGTACCTCATTTAAAAAATTTTAAATGTAATAAGAACGTATGCAAAATGGATGCTAATATTACTGTAATTCAGTATGCATTTTCTTTTTCTTTAAGTTTGTGCCATTAGATTATTCTGTACCTATAGAAATCCCTGTTATGAAATGTAAACCAGACAAGCTTCCAATGTTCAAACGGCAATATGAAAACAACATATTTATTGGTAAGTTGTCTTTTGACATATTTTGCCATACATGATCAAAATGTGCTGTGCACATTTGGAGCATTAACTGTAGTGAAAAATTCTTGATAACAGAGATTCAGACAGTTCATTAATTCATATCTCAAGTCATTGCAACATGCATGATAATTAAAGAAATTTCTTTAGCTTATCACTTGAATTTGCACTTGTTTGTAGTATATTATTTAACTTCAGAAAAGAGTTGTACTTTCTTGGCTTTTTTGATTTATATTTAAAAAAAGTAACTTGTGGTTTTTCTAAAGTAAAAACATTTAGAGCTGGACTTGGGCCCATGATTGGCCTTTTTTTTTTTTTTTTTTTTTTTTTTTTTTTTTTTTTTTTTTTTTTTTTTTTTTTTTTTTTTTTTTTTTGCAGCACCGGGGATCAAACTCATAACCTCGCACCTGCCAGGACAGGTGCTTAAGCCACTGAGCCAAACTCCGAGCCCTGATTTTTTGAGGCAGGGTCGCACTATGTAGCTCAGGCCGGCCTTGTGCTCACGTTGTAGCCCAAGGCGGCCTCGAACTCACAACACTTCTCCTACCTCAGCCTGCTGAGTGCCGGGATTAAAGGTGTGCGCCACCACACCCGGCTTTGATTGGCATTTTTACAGAACCATCCTATGTGGGTGCATATGATGAAAACCATCAAGAATTAAAAAATTAATAAAGTTTCATGTCTTTCCTCATATAGCTTATTCTCTGATAGTTGTTTGTTTTCCTTTATTCTAGCTGATTTAGGCAGGTTTTTAAGCATGCTTTACACTATTTCTCCAAACATTTTATCAGCTCCTACTTAGTCACTGTAGTCTTAGAGAATGACCTATGAAAAACTTTTTAAAAGGCTTTACCAATAATATCACTGGTGTCAGTATTTCATGAAATACTGGCCTTTATTTTTTTTTTTTAGCTTAAAAATACAGTATAAAAACTTCTTAAAAATTAGGAACAAGTTATATAATTATTACCCTAAATATTAAAAGAAGTTTTGAAGTCAGAGTATTTATATTTTCTGGTGAATATGACGAGGAATATGTCAAAGCTCTTAATGACAACTGGAGGAACGCTTGCATATATTCTTTTGACTTGCATAGTAGTAGGTTTATGATAGAAAACTGAGAAATTATACTTTCATGTAAGATTTAGCTTCATTAAAGTCAACAAATGAAATAAGGAAACTAATATTCCCATTTCTGTATTTTGTGTTCTGAGCACGATATATAGAGAAGAAAGATGTCCATGATAGAAGTGCTGACGCACGTGCTTTCAGATATTCTTTTTGCTATTTTTTCTGAAATGTCTTTGTTTTGCTTTTCAGGTTCAAAAACAGCAGATCCGTGCTGTTATGGTCACACTCAGTTTCATCTGTTACCTGACAAATTGAAAAGGGAAAAGCTTTTGAAACAAAACCGTGCTGACCAGATAGAAATTGTTTTCAGAGCTAATGCTATTGCAAGCCTTTTTGCTTGGACTGGAGCACAAGCTATGTATCAAGGTAAAACTAATTGTGTAGCTTTATTGTTCTTTGATGGTATCTCTGACATTTTAAAAATTATTCAGATTATTTTCTTTGGTTAAGAAATGTAGGCTAGGGGCTGGGAGTTTGGCTCAGTGGCTTAAGCGCCTGTATGGCAGGTACGAGGTTGTGAGTTCAATCCCCGGTGCCACAAAAATAAAAAAAAAAAAAAGAGAAGGAGAGAATGATGGAGAATTATTGGAAGCCAGAGTCTACATTATGTAGGATTTATATTTATTTCTTTCACTGTGGTGAAGTTGAATCCAGGTCTTTTGCCTACTGAGTAGACCTTTCTCTACCACTGAGCTGTAGCCTTTGCCTTCAAGTAGGACTTTTAGAATCCACTGTGCGGTGTTTAGCTTTTGTTGCAGAACCTGCATATTCTATGAATTAGATTAATCTTATATAAATATCAAATAGAAATTTGAATGCAGATTTACTTACTACTAAGCTCATTTTTTTTTTTTTATTTAAGAGAAAATAGATACAGAAGCTAGAAATAAAAGTCAAAAAAGACAGACAAACAACAACAACAGATCTGATACAATAACATTGTAGGTTTACTCACTGAGGTGGTTGAAGTTTGGCAGTAGTTACAATATTGCATATCATTACCTTCCTAGGGGTTGGGGATATTGACAGATATAGACATGTAAGATTCATCAATTCAGGTATATTAACTTTTCTTTTTCAATAGCTATTGTATTTAGCAATACGGTTTTTTTTTTTAACTGTCTTATTTATGAATATTTATAAATTTATGT
>RJWM01012470.1:0-56490 GCA_004363535.1 Dasyprocta punctata | reverse complement strand
TTTTTTTTTTTTTTTTTTTTTTTTTTTTTTTTTTTTTTTTTTTTTTTTTTTTTTTTTTTTTTTTTTTTTTTTTTTTTTTTTTTTTTTTTTTTTTTTTTTTTTTTTTTTTTTTTTTTTTTTTTTTGCGGCACTGGGGATTGAACTCACAGCCTCACACCTGCCAGACACTGCGCTTAAGCCACTGAGCCAAACTCCCAGCCCTCGTTTTATTTTTTTTTATTTTTTTGAGGCAGGGTCGCACTATGTAGTTCAGGCCGGCCTTGCGCTCGCGTTGTAGCCCAGGCCGGCCTTGAACTCACAATGCTCCACCTGCCTCAGCCTCCAGAGTGCTGGGATTAAAGGCATGCGCCTCCACGCCCGGCTCATTTCAATATAAATTAAGAAATTGTTTCCTTTATTCATATCAAATCATGATGCTTTTGCTCTTTCAGTGATAAATTGTATCAAATTCATTTCCATGTAACTGGAGTTACAAAGTCTACTTTAATGCATGTTACTACAAATAGTTTGAATAATCTGAATGTATCCATCTATGGAATTTTATATTAAGTCTCTTAAAATATTTCCATTACAGACATGTTTGTTTAAGCTTTTTTTCCATATAGTTAATTACCTGGCAAATGTCCAAACCTTGGCAATATTAATATGCGTAAAAGAGCAATTGAAAAGAGTTATTTAAATATGCATAATTTTATTAGTCAAATATTGAACAAAGACAAACTAAATCTTAGAGGAACAATGAATAGCACAATCACAGTTTCAAATTTCAAAAGCTAACCTTAAAGACCAAGAAAGAATAGAAAAATGGTTGAGTCTGGTATTGGAAAATTCAGTCCTTTAATAATAAATGAAAATATTGTTGAAGAAAGCCAAGTTCAACATTTTCAAAGGTCAGGAAATTAACCTAAGTTTTGTAGCAAGCTGAGGAGAATTTATTCAAGAAAAATGACTCAATCACTATAAAAAAAAGAAAAGAAAGGTTTGAAACGTTAAATTTACAATATTTCCATTTCTCAATTCCCAGCTCTGTGGCAGCCTGCAAAAGGAGCAGCGTGGTCACTTGTGAAAACCCGCGGTCCGGCAGCCCCCGACAGCGAAGGGCAGGCGGAGGCCCTACACAAGCTTCATAGATTACTCATAGTCATTATTTGATTTGTCTCGCATCTCCAAGAAGATCCCCACTTCCAAAACTTGTCGTTTTTTTCCCTAACTCAGCGCGTACCCAAAGATACACGGTGCAGCTTCAGTGGTTTTATGTATGGAGAATAGCTAAGATCTGGTGTTTCGTTTTGTTTTGTTTTGTTTTGTTTTGGTACCGGGGATCAAATTTATGACCTCGCGTTTGCCAGGCAGGTGCTTATGCCGCTGAGCTAAATCCCCGGTCTAAGGTGTGCAGTTATGTCACAGCTGCCTGAGGTAACCACTTTAGGGAAATAAGTTGACCAAAAACTTTAAAAGAAAACAATGAAAGATTTCTAAGCAGGGCTGTGGGCGTGCACAGGAAAGACCCGAGCAGGTCTGAGTCTCAGCGCTGCCTCACCCCGAATCTCTGCATAAACCAGAAAGGAAAGTTAAGGCCGCGTCACAAGCTGCTGGCAAGTTGAAGGTTTCCCCCAACATAGGCAACGATAGAAGTCTGTAATAAAAATTAGGAGGTCACTGGTTCAAGGTGTTTTGATCACATGTCTTTTTAGTGGCTGACTTCTAAATTAAATGAAGTAGTCTCAGATGGGTGTGGTGGCGCACTCCTGTAATCCCAGCCTTCAGGAGGCTGAGGCAGGAGGATCCTTGCAAGTTTGAGACCAGCCTGGGCTACAAAGTGAGCTCAAAGCCAGTCTGAACTTATTATCAAGATCCTGTCTCAAAAAGACAAAAAATAAAAATAAAATGAAGTTAGTCTCATACCACAAAGACCAAAGATGTACACAGTGCTATGGAAAATTATTTGGGAAGTCACACAAAAAGAAATGACAACAAATAATAACAATGTATCCTACAGAAGATATATCTGATTTTCAGAGTTCCTATATCATAGTCTTTAAAATATGCATAGAAATAGTCTATAAGGAAGCCAAAATGTGCAGCTTTCTAGACAAAGCTTTTAAATCAGAAAATATAAATACGTTTAAAGAGCTGAAAACAAAGTCATAAGTAAAACAATCCCTGCTATTTCAACAAGTAATGG
Source organism: Dasyprocta punctata (assembly GCA_004363535.1). Classification (NCBI taxonomy): domain Eukaryota; kingdom Metazoa; phylum Chordata; class Mammalia; order Rodentia; family Dasyproctidae; genus Dasyprocta; species Dasyprocta punctata. Next base: position 54,305 of record RJWM01012470.1, on the reverse strand, counting down.
AAGGTCTAAGAAAAATGTTTTGCCAAGTAAAGAATAATGGCAAATAGATAAAAATTATAGAAAAACATCAAATAGTAGCTCTGTAGTTTAAAAGTACAATAACTAAGTAAAAAAATAATCACTAGAAGTCCTCAACACAGAACTGAACTTGCCAGAAGGGTCGGTAAATTTAAAAATAGTATTCTCTCTGAGGAAAAAGAATGAAGAGAGATGAGCACTGTGTCTAAAGTCAGTTACACATAATAAGAAATCCAGTATTGCATAGTAGGAGTTACTGAAGATGAGAAGGAAGGAAAAGGAAAAAAATGTTTGACCAAATAATGGCTGGAAACACCCAAACTTTAATTAAAACGCTTAATCTAAGAAACCAAAATCATCAAACTCCAAGCTGCATAGGTTCAGAGGGGTCCCATGTATGCTCAATTTAACCAAATTACTAAAAAAAAAAACAAAGACAAAAGAGAATCTTTGAAAACAAAACAGAAACAGCTCCTGAAATGAAGAGGAACCACACACGATAAGGTTATTGTCCTTTTATCCAAGACCATGGAGTCTTTTTAGATGTAGTCCTAATGAGCAAGAAAAATTATTGTCATTACATTTTGCTGATTGCATTTATCTATAGACAAGGAACTTTAATTTTTCAGTAATATTTATTATAGTATCACAATTTACCATAACTCACATTTCTTACACAAATAGCTATTTTTTTTTGTTTTGTTTTTGTTCTTTGAGATAAAATCTTGCCCTCTAGTACAGGCTGACGGTAAACTCGCTATGGAGCCCAGGTTGGCCATAAACCTGCAGCAATGCTCCTGCCTCAGCCTCCCAAGTGCTGGGATTATAGGTGTGCTTCACCACACCTGGCTAGAAATAGCATTCTAAAACAAGAAGAAAGCTTCTAAAATTATATATAAAGGGCCAGGGATTTAACTCAGCAGCTCAAGCGCTTGCCTGGTAAGCATGAGGTCATGAGTTCAATCCCCAGTACTAAAATAAATCAATAAATAAATAATAAAATTACAAATAAAGAATACTGGTGGGGCCAGGGATATAGCTCAGTAGCACAAGTCCATGCCTGGCAAGTGCAAGGGTGTGAGTTCAATCCTCAGTACCAGAAAAACTCCCCAAAAAACCAAAAACCAAAAACAGTAACAACAACAACAACAACAACAAAAATCCAAAAACTAAACAAACAAACAAAAAACTGGCTTTCTAATAAACAATCTAATGAAAGGTAGAAGACCTTTTGTTTGCATTATGTTATTACACTCCTTTCCCTTTTGGGTGAAGCATTTAATTTTTCAGTTGAACAATGTGAGCTTCACTTAAGCAGAAAGCTCCCCAATGTTATAAACCAACATTTTTCTACTTAGTCATAATTCCAAATATAATAAAATATTGACTTGTATTGCAATGACAGTAAACAAATAAATTGACATAATTTTATAGAAAATTATTCTTGTTAGGATGATTTTTTTCAATATATAATAGCTTGTTTAATTAGAAGTAGAAGAAACAAAATGACTAGTCTTATATTCAGTTGTGCCTATTATCTTAGGCATATCTGTCATATTTTTAATAATTTAAGGTAGGTGCCAAGTCCTAAACATATTTACCTTTTATTATTTCATAAAATGAATTACATAACTTAATAATGTAATTAGTGACAATAAAACAAAACATATTTTGAATGATTTTTCAATTATAATTGTGATTATTCATTTGGAAACTTGGCAAATATTCATATTATATTTTTATCTTTCTGGTCTGGGTGTGAAATTACTGGTAGATCATTGTAAGTGTTATCTTGTTAATTTAACCCAATCTAATGAGGAAATCTGGAGGAATAAAAATGAGGTTTTTGGGTATGCTCTAGGAGAAATCTGAATGATTGATAAAGAAGAAACATGGGTATCCAGTTTTTATTAAAATCATAATCATACATATTCATATTCAATAAAATCATACCCATTGAGTCAATTTTCCAAACCAATGAATCAGTTGCCACTTTGAAAACAGACAGCATATATAATCTAAGCAAGTATTTGAGGGTAATTGTTGCATAATGATACCATTCAAGAATGCACTTACAACTTATTTAAATCATGTTCCACTTATTAAAAAACATAAATGAATGTGATCAAACTAGTATATTAAATAGAAAGAGAAAAGCTTCAACAACAGCTTACTGTATGGAGAAATACATCAAAGGAGAAAAAGAAATTGTTCTTAAAAACAGGATTTCATATTTAAGAGAAATGTTAATGCAAAAAATAGAAAGCCGGTATTTTTAATGTTTTAGATAGAACACTGTGGCCTTGACCATACAAACCAGCAGTCACTTATGAACCTCTCCTTCAGTGTAGGAAAAAGAAAGCCCGAGATGCTAAATGACTTGTTCACACTGCGAGAAGTTCAAAGATTGCATAGCTCAGCCTAGAAGCTGAACTGGTTTGATTCTTAGTTCAGAGTCCAGAGTTTGTTATTGTAAGTTATAGTTTCTCGTCTAAGTCCATTCTGGGATATTCGTTGATATATTTTTTTTCCTTGCACGGTATCCTTCTCATCAATGCCATAGGTTAGAGTGTGTGACTAATGCACAGGATACATTCTAATATAAAATCATCTTGCAGCTTTAGCAGAAGTAAGGAATTTTTAAGAGAAATAAACTCTTACAAGTACTTGTTTTAATCGATTTCCCCCAAGTTCTTTTTTTATTAATTCAAATATGATCTCTATGCCATGGAAAGTAAAACTTTAACTGCATACGTTGTTGAGTTTTGATGAGATTATCACCTGTTGCAACAGGTGAAAGGGTTTGTCTGCTGGCAGAAGAGGTTACCGGGATGAGATTCTCCTTCCTCCTCCATATCATCTTTCCCATCTACTCTTCCCCCTCCCAAGGCCTAATAGTCTCACTGCTAGCCCTAAAGATTAATTTCATGTGTTCAAGAATTTCATATAAGCAGCATCAAAAAAAATAAAGGTCAGCATCACACCACAAGTATTCTTTTCTGTTTTTTGGCTCAAACAGTATCTCCTGAATATCAAACCTTATTTCTTACAACAACTTTATATGTATAGGAAATTTGCAAGGATAGTGCCAAGACATCCTCTATACTTTCCTCCCAAGTTTTGCCTTATTATAATTATCTTTCAGGGCCAGGATATAGCTCAGCCCTTGCCTGGCAAACACAAGGTCCTGAGTTTGATTCCTGGTACCAGAAAAAAAAATTACTATTATTATCTTGCATGAGTATAGCATATGTGTTACAATTAACAAGCCAATATTGCTACATTACTTTTTTTTTTTTTTTGTGGCACTGGAGATCGAACTCACAGCCTCACACCTGCCAGGCAGGCACTTAAGCCACTGAGCCAAACTCCCAGTCCTAGTTTTTAGAGGCAGGGTCACACTATGTAGCTCAGGCCGTCCTTGTGCTCACATTGTAGCCCAAGCCGGCCTTGAACTCAAAACGCTCCACCTACCTCAGCCTCTGGAGTGCTGGGATTAAAGGCATGTGCCACCACACCCAGATTGCTACATTACTATTAATAGCATTTCATAGCTATTACATATTCAGATGCGGTCAGTTTTGACGTTGTGCCTTGTCAGTTCTACAATTCCCATTCAGGATACTCTATCACTTTTAACTGTCATGCCTCAGGACATTTTATATTTCTCTTGGCTGTAGCAGTTTTGCAAACTTCCCTGTTTTTGATGACATGCGCAATTTTGAGGAATACCAAACAAATATTTTATGCAATTTCCTATGCTTTAGTACATAGCACGGGTATGAATTATTACTGTGGATGATGAGTACAGTCACCTGGCTGAGGGTGTTGGTAGCTTTCTCCACTATAAACCTGTGCTTTCACTCCTCCCCTTTCCAAATTCTTCTAGGAAGGATGTCATTATATGCAGGCTTCACATAAGAAATGGGGGTTAGGTTCTACCTCTTAGAGGACGCAAGTATCTAAATGTAAGAGGGTTCACCCCTGAGGTACTGGGAGGGGGCCAGGGAGTAAGAGAGTGGGAGAAAGCGCCTGCTCTTTAGGATCTGGGAGGAACCAACCCCATCCTCTGGACCTAGTGTGGGAGTGGTGACAGCCCCAGTGACAATATCCCATGTATTTTTTATTTATTTATTTTGAGGAAGAATAAGTATTTTCAATTGAATTAACTCTGCAGTCCTATCTCATGGAAGAAAGAAGTCCCACAGCCTGCTTCAATTTTTTTGCATCCACTTTCTGTGTCTCATTCATAGTCCTGAATCTGCTGATAGAAATCTACCTCTGTTTCTGGCCTCTGTTGAGATGACTGGGTCCATGGGTCTGACCTATGACTTCTTTATCTTGTGGCTATGCAGTCACACCCTGAGTGTTCTCTTCAGAGTAAGCTTTCTCACACTTTATAATATAGATTGGCTGAGAATTTTCTATACTTTCAAGTTCTAATTCCTTTTTGATCAACAATTCCTTTTTAAACTCACCTGGTTTTGCTTCCATTTTACTATAAGCAGTAAGGAGGGTGCAGGCTGAACTCTCCATGTTCTTCTTTAGAAGTCTCCTCTTCTCGTATCCAATTACGATATTCACAAGTGATACCTTCCATAGAACACTCATATTCAATTTAGCCAAGTACATTTGTACTATTTTATATTAACAATCACTTTTCTTCCAGCTTCTAATAGGCTCTCATTTCCATCTGAGACCTCCCTAGAATAGCGTTACTGTCTAAATTGCTACTAGCATTCTGCTCATGACTGAATATTTTTAAAAAATGGAATGCTTATCCCTCTCCTTTTCTCTGACCCCTCACCAAAATCACCATTAATTTCTGCATGTCTAGCATGCACCTCAAAACTTCTTTTTTTCCTACTCATTATTCAGTTCCAAACATGATTCTATAATTTTAGTTACATATTTCAGTAGCATCCTGCTTCCCACTACCAGAATCTTTCTAACTTGTTTAGGAAACTATAATAAAATACTGCAAAATAAATATGTTTTCTACAGTGCTAGTGGCTGGAAAGTCTAATGTCAAAGACCTTCCAATTCAGTTCTTGGAGATGGTCAGCTTAGTTCTTGACTAGAAGACAGCTGCCTTTTTTTCTTTGTATTCCTATGAGTTTTCCTCCAGGTGTATGAGTAGAGAGAGAGAGAGAGACAGATATATCTTTCCTTCTCTTTCCCTTCTTATGATACCAGTAATCTTGGAGTAGAAACCTACATTTATGATTCCATTAGACTTAACTGCTTCACAAGACCCTTGTCTTCAAATTCAGTCATATCTGGTGGCAAGAGTCCAAGACATACATATTGGTGGACACTGTTTAGTCCACAGAACTAACATTCTGCTTTTATATTTATTCAGATTGTTTGTTTCTGTTAGTTTCTATAGGTGTTTGATATTGCACTTCATGAAACTTTCTCAGCTTTTTCTATTATAATAATTTTGGTATAAATATTATTGTAAAACTATTTTTTGTGTACTTACTGTTGTGTTTCTTGACCCATTTTAGAGGTGAAACTTAGTTCAAGAGGTGTCTGATCAACTTGATAAGATTCTACCCTAGGTTTCCAAACTAGTAACAGCAACAGTATACCAGAACCCTACTTGCTCCATGCTGTCACCAGTATTTCATATTTTCATTATTTTAATGCTAGGTATTCTAGTTCTTCACTAATCCAATTCTTATTCAATATCCAATTTTCTTATTTTAATTTGTACAATCAGAGTGCTTACTGATGTTGCTTACTGACCATCTGGACATCTTCTTTGTCCATCGTCCACAAATGTTTTGCCTTTTTTTTCTTGAGATTACTTATATCATTTGTATTTTTTTGCTTTAAAGACACTGAAAATTTATCAACTGACAAAAAAAGGAAATTTTATTTCTTGAATATTTGAATTTCTTGCTGTTATGCACTGTAAATTCTCTTTATCACTTTGATATCGTATATATATTACAATGTTTAAGGTTATGGTTTTCTTCTCTCTAAAAATAAAACCTTAAACACACTAGAAAGCTTAATCCTAGTACCAGGCAGACAAATCTTAAAAGTAACTGGTTAAAACTAAATATAGATACATTTTTACAATGTCAAGTATTTTCTAGTTTCTGCTCTAAGATGTTCCATAAAATGGCTACTTTTGATAGTTATTTTTTCTTTCTTCTCTATTACTGAGCAAAACATTTAGTCTTTCTAAATTTCACATTTCTTCTCTGTAAAAAGAACTGAATTACATCAATTACAGAGGGAATTAAAAGTATCAAATTAGGATATTGGTAAAATATCCATCTTCTGGTAGGATTCATGTTAAAATGTGCCCAGTGTTTAGCATATAACTTCCCGCTAATGGATGGACGTTTAATCTACTTTTGGGGTCTAATGATGTAGCCTTATTGTTTGTAGCCTTTGTGTCAGGTTTTGCTACCTAGAAACAAAGAAAACCTCCTTCCACTCGTAACCTTGGTTTTTCACTTATTTTTCTGGTCCATATTTTAATCCACAGATCTTACCCCTTGCCTTGGAAGATGCTGCTTAATTTTTCATGCACTGTAGGAACAGTTTATAAACATTGCTATTATCACAATTATTTTATTAGAATTAATTATGTTCTTTGTTTTATACAACAGAATATTGAATCTCAAAGTACGGTCCAAGGGCTGCATAATGTCCCACAAAGAGAGATAGCATGCTGCAGAGGTTAATTCATTTTGTACTTCTCCTGCATGAGAATAAAGTGGGTCTAGAAAACTCAACTATTCAGAACCTTCCAATGAAGACTAGAAATAAATCATATACCAGTAGAATGAAGCATCTAACTTGCCTCTGTTTCATCCTTGCTCTGAGCTTAGGTTTTCACAACATATTTGCAAAACTGTACATAATTAGAACTGACCTGAGTCTTGGAAAATCTCAATCTTTTCCTTAAATCTCTGACTGAGATAAATTCATTTCCATAGTGATATATCACATATTTTGGGTTTGAGTGCCTTCCAGCAGGCACAGGTTCCAGTGCCTGCTGACTTAGGTGACGGATGAGCAGACATCTGCACTGCGGGGAGGAACCCTTAGACCTGGCTGACTGCAGCCCACATTCAGCCCTGCCTCACACCTCTCTGAACAACCTCCTCAAGTCCCTACACGTTCCTCTGAAGAAATTCCAGAATTTGTTCTTCACTGTGTGAGCTGGCTAAGAATTGTTTGAATTGTTGATTTTGAGGTGTCCTGAGGAACCATAAAGTGTGTACTTCAGAACACTCTGGGGGGAAAAAAAATCCTAAAAATCACTCATAAAACAGACAGCAGACAGGCTAAAGTTGTGCCTTCTCTGCAGATTTCTCAGTACGGTGGTGGTTTATTAGGCATGGAACTAGCACAGATTGAGCCCAGGCATGAGTGCAGATCTTGTTAAGAGCTCTTGGGCCTGTGACAGCACAGCTTGCCTGCACAGTGTGCGTGCAGTGTTCAGAACAAGGGTACGTTTCAGAAACAGATCTAAATTGAACAACACTCCTACAATCCCACCCTGTCTTAATGGCACTGCACACCCTCTTTGAAGTACCAATAGCAGTTTTACTGCAGGTAGGGAATTTGGAAGGAACCTTTACTCAGTTTTTCCTCCCAACTTTTAGACTCTTTCCAAAGCAAAGCCAGTAATCATTGCATTTTTGTGTGTGTGTGTGCTGCAAGTACCAGAGAGGCCCCCAACACAAGGTCAGGCATCCCTACAACTGGGTAGGTGGGTGGGTGGGGATCACTGGGTTTCTCAGGGGGAGGAAGGGACAGGCTGTCACCACCACCACCACCACCACTACGACCTCCATCCCACACTGCATTTTTCAATGAACAAAAGAAAACAGGAGAAGAATAAAGCCACGTGAGACTAACATGGTAAACTGATATCCTTCCAATAATTTCTTTCAAATTTTTATACCAATCTTTATCCAAATACTATATCAAAAATAATTGTGAAATGTCCTGTAAGGAGAGAGATATTTCTTCTAAAAGTATCTGTATTTTGATTTATTCTTTTTTTAAAGAACTTACTTTTTATAATAATGGAAAATTTGCCCAAATGCTTGTGCAGTTTCAATGTTGTTTTTGTGCCCTCTGGGAGTGGTGCTGCTGAGCACCAGGCATAAAGAGCCTCAAATGCCACCAGAGGAGGTAGGATGTGCCTGGCCCTGTGACTTCCACCTCTGCCACAGACACCAGGTTGGAATAAACATGATGACCGATTGATGAAAGCTGCAGAAAGAGGAGATGTGGAAAAAGTGTCCTCCATCCTTGCAAAGAAGGGAGTCAACCCAGTTAAACGGATGGGAAGGTAGATCTACCTTTCATGTTGTGGACTCCAAGGGGAATCTTGAGTGTTTTTCTGAATGCCATCCTCATACAAGGAACTGTTACTACCACCAGCGACTCTGGATGGACAAAAGCAATTCACCTGGCTGCTGAGCATGGCCATGCCATGCATTGTGCCCACAAAAACTTCTGCAGGATAATTGTCCTGCTGAACGTGTGGGCCTGCTAGGAAGGACTGCACTTCATGATGCAGCAATGGCAGACTGTCCTTCCAGCATCCAGCTGTGGTCACGGGACCTCTGTGAAAGGCAAACACATGGAAGGCAGACACCACATGTTCTGGCTACTCAGATGTGCATATGCAGGTGGGTGTCAATTCCAGAGACAGAACAGAACTGCTGTCATGCTGGGTTGCGAGTATGGTTGCAGAGATGTGGCAGGAATCATAATTAAAAATGGTGCAGATGTAAGCTTTCTAGACATCCTTGGCTGTGATAGTTCCTACTATGCATGAATTGGTGACAATCTGGACATTCTAGCCTTACTGAACACTGTTGTCTTACTTTTCACTCATTGTTGAGACAAAATACCTGATGCCCAAAAAGGTTTATTTCTTAGAGTTCTCAGGGGTTTTTGGTCCATACTCAGTTGGCTCCAAGGCAGGGTGGCATGGTGGGGTAGACATTCATGGTGGCCACAAAATAGTGTGCAAACCCAGCAAGAGAGAGCAGAAGAGCAAAAGAAAGGAAGACCAGCATTTCTCCTGCCCTTACTTTGTATGTTGGCTCCCCCGCAAGACGGGTGCAGCACTCACATCACCAATCCCAGCACTAGACAACAAACCAGTCATGAACGACAGATTCAGCCCCATCCAAATTACATGAGGACTTTGGGGGACACAGGATCCAACCAATACAACTGCAATGAAAAATACCAGTAATGGAAGAGAACTTTGGGAGAAAGGACTATCTTCGCAACAGTGGAATTTCATACATGTGCAAGATGAAGTCAACATGAGATCCAGTCAGATGTTGCATCACAACATTCAGGATATGGAGGTGAAAGTGAAGATATGAAAGAGAGGTTGAGAAAATTCAGCAAGAAAAATGAATACTATTGGATAAAGTTAGTGGTCTACAGTTACAGGTGAATGAGGAAGTAATGTCTTCTGATGATCTGGAAAGTGAGAGAAAAAAGCTAAAATCCCTTTTGGCAGTCAAAGAAAAGCAACAAGAGATCTTAAGCACCATTGAGGCTCTGAAAAGTAGATTTAACTCTTTTGAGAGTGATCATTTAGGATCAGGAAGTCAGTTCAGTAACCAAAAAGGAGATGTGCTCAAACGAGCTCAAATATATGTGATGGAATCACAGTGCACTTCCCCTGGAATGCCAGCCCATATGCAGAGTAGGTCCATGTTAAGAGCCCTGGTGGTATCACTACCCAATGAAACCTCACACTCAGAAAACCAGATTTTAAAGAAAGTGCTAGAAGCAATGTGGACTTTCTGTGATTCAGGAAAAGAGGACTGGTTCAAGCTCCGAAATGAACTGGCTTACAAGGTGGCAGAGTGCAAAGCTCAGGCTTTAGATGCAAAAGAGTCAAGGAGAACTCCAATGAAGATAAAGAAGTTAGAAGGTGCCTTAGAACGTGTGCAGAAGAGGATGCATGGATCGGAAGGAAAAGCGAAGCAAATGCAGACCCATTTTCTTGCCCTTGAAAAGCACCTGAGAAGTGAAGCAGCCACAGGGAGCCACAGAGTCATAGAGGAATTGAAGGACCAGTTGAAAGACATGAAAGCAAAATAGGAAGCTGCCTCAGTGGAAATGGGAAAATTACAAAACTGATTCAGACAAAATAAGATGTCAGCAGGAGAGTTTAAGAGGGATAAAGGTAGTCTGGTGGAGGAAAATAAATGACACATTCTTCTCAGCTGCACATGGGACATTCTCTAAAGTAGATCATATACTAGCTTATAGAAGATGCTTAACTAAATGCAAAGGAATTGAAATTATCCCACGCATATTATCTGACCACAGTGCACTGAAATTAGAAATTAGTGTCAAAAGAAACTGCAAAAACTCCATAAACACAAGGAAATTAAATAACACCCTCCTGAACAACCAGTGGGTCACAGATTGCCTTAGTTAATTTTCTCTCATTGCTGAGACAGAATACCTGATGCACAAAATTAGGAAAGGAAAGGTTTATTTCTTACAGTTCTTGGGGGTTTCAGTCCATACTCAGTTGACTCCAAGGCAGCATGGCATGGTGGGGCAAGCATTCTTGTTGACTGTCAAACAGCAAGGTGAACTCGTGAGAGAGAGCAAGTGAAAGATCCGCCTTGGTCTTGCCCTTACACTCTATATCGGCTCCATTCCTGGGTGGGTGCAACACTCACATCACCAGTCCCATTGCCAAACCAATCACAAATGCCAGGCTCAGCTCCGTCCAAATTACATGAGGCCTGGGGGGGGGGCACAGGATCAAACCAATACACAGATGAAATTAAAGAAAAAATTAAACAATATTTACAAGTAAATGAAAATGCAAATACAACACACCAGAATCTGTGGGATGCAATGAAAGCAGTTCTAAGAGGGAAATATATACCAGTTAATTCTCACATCAGGAAAACAGAATGAGCACAAATAAACAAACTAATGCTGCATCTCAAGCTTCTAGAAAAAGAAGAGGAAGTCAAGACCAAACCTCATAGAAGGGAGGAAATTATAAAGATCAGAGCAGAATTTAATACAATTGAGACTAAGAAAGCAATACAAAGAATTAATGAATCAAAGAGTTGGTTCTTTGAAAGAATAAAAATTGATGAACCCCTAGACAACCATATTAAGAAAAGGAAAGAAAAAACTTAAATTCATGGAATGAGAAGATCATGAAACCTACTTTGAAAATCTTCACTCGCGTTGGCTGGAATATACAGAAGAAATAGACAGATTCCTGGAAATGTATAAATTACCAAAGGTGAACCAAGAAGATATAAAAATTTTGAATAATCCAATATCAGTTATTGAAATGTAATTTAAAAATTACCAATGAAAAAGAGCCCAGGTCCTGATGGATTCACAGCAGAATGCTACAAGAAATTTAGAGAAGATTTAAGGGCAACATTTCTCAAACTCTTCAGTGAAATTGAAGCCATTCTCCCTAACTCATTCCTGGAAGAAAGTGCTACTCTGATACCTAAACCAGAGAAAGACCCAACCAGAAAGGAGAACTACAGGCCAATCTCTCTAATGACAAAGGGGTCAAACATGTTCACTGGAAGAAAGATAGCCTCTTTAATAAACGGTGCTGGAAAAATTGACTTTCCACATGCCAAATACTAAAACTTCATCCACGTCTATCACCACACACTAAACTAAAGTCAAAATGGATCAAAGATCTAAATATTAAAACAGAAACACTACATCAACTGCAAGAAAAGGTAGGTAGAAATCTTGAAGACATAGAGGTTGGCAGAGTTCATGAACAAAAAGCAAACTGCATGGGAAGTACTTCAAAGAATCAACAACTGGGATCTCATCTTATTGAACAGTTTTTGCACCTCAAAAGAAATCACCAACAGAGTGAAAATAAAACCCACAGAATAGGAAAGACTTTTAGTCTGCTGTCCCTCAAACAAGGACTTATATCTAGAACATATAAAGAATTGGAAAAAATCGGGTGCCCCAACTTCAAAGACTCATTCTAGAAATGGGCATGTGAGATGAACAATCACTTCTCAGATGAAGAAATAGAAATGGCAGATAAATATATGAAAAAATCTTTAACGTCACCTGTTATTAGAGAGATGCAAATTAAAACAATTCTGAGATTCCACCTCACTGCAGAAAGAATGGCTATCATCAAGGAATCAACCAATAACAAATGCTGGAGGGACTGTGGGAAAGAAGAAACCCATCTCCACTGTTGGTGGGAATGGAGAGTGTGGAGATCAGTGCAGAGATTCCTTAAAATACTAGGATTGGATGTCCCATTCAATCCAGCTATTCCTCTTCTGGATATTTTCCCAGAAGTATTGAAATCATATGCCACAATGATATATGTGCATCCATGTTTATAGCAGCACAATTAGTGGTAGTTAAGTCTTGAAATGACCCAAATGTCCATCAACCATGGAATGGATAAGAAAAGATGTGGTATTTTTATTCAATGGAGTATTACTCAGCTATAAAGAAGGATAAACTTGAGGCTTTTATAGATAAATGGATGCCTTTTGAGATCATACTCACAAGTGAAATAAATCAGACTCACATGTGTAAATACTGTATTGTCTCCTTAGTGTAAAAAAAAAAAAACTGAAACAGGAGAGGCCACAGGAAGTGTCGTCAGTGTGTTCTGCGACTGGAGCTGATAGTGGTAGGGGGCCTGCCCCTGGAGAGTTGCAGCTCATGTCAGTCGAAATGAAGTCTTCGGACGTGATCCATCTTATTATGCAGTATCTGAAGGAGAACAGTTTACATCGGGCCTTGGCTACCTTATAGGAGGAATCTTCTGTTTCTCCGAACGCCGTGGACAGTACTGAGAGTTTTGTGACTGACATTAATAGTGGGCATTGGGATACTGTTTTACAGGCTATACAGTCACTGAAATCACCAGATAGAACCCTTACTGAACTCTATGAACAGGTTGTTTTGGAGTTGATAGAGCTCCGTGAATTGGGTTCTGCCAGGTCACTTCTGAGACAAACCGACCCCATGATCCTGTTAAAACAGACACAGCCCGAGTGGTATATTCATCTGGAGAACCTCCTGGTGAGGTCTTATTTTGATCCTCGTGAGGCATACCCAGATGGAAGTAGCAAAGAGAAAAGGAGAGCAGCAATTGCCTAGGGTTTAGCAGGGGAAGTCAGTGTGGTGACTCCGTCTCATCTCATGGCATTGCTGGGACAGGCACTGAAGCAGCAACAGCACCAGGGGTTGCTTCCTCCTGCTATGACCAGAGATTTGTTTTGAGGCAAAGTTGCTGTCAAAGATGTGGAAGAAGGAAAGTTTCCTGCACAGCTGAGCAGGCATATTAAGTTTGGCCAGAAATTGCATGTGGAGTGTGCTTGATTTTCTCCAGATGATCAGTATCTGATCACTGGTGCTGTTGATCGATTCATTGAAGTATGGAACTTTACTACTGGAAAAATCAGGAAGGATCTGAAGTACCAGGCCCAGGATAACTTCATGATGATGGATGATGCTGTTCTCTGCATGTGTTTCAGCAGAGATACAGAAATGTTAGCAAGTGGTGCCCAAGATGGAAAAATCAACACCTGGAAAGAGTGGACAATGTTTAAGGAGATTTGAAAGGGCATACAGTAAAGGTGTCACCTGTCTGAGCTTTTCTAAGGACAGCAGTCAGATCTTTCGTGCCTCCTTTGACCAGACAGTTGGAATTCATGGTTTGAAATCTGGGAAAACCCTGAAGGAATTCCGCAGTAATTTCTCCTTTGTTAATGAAGCAACATTTATACAAGGTGGACATTATATATTAGTGCATCCTCTGATGGCACTGTAAAGATCTGAAATATGAAGACCACAGAATGTTCAAATGCCTTTAAATTCCTAGGCAGCACTGCGGGGACCGACATTACAGTCAACACTGTGATTCTGCTCCCTAAAAACCCAGAGCACTTGGTGGTGTGCAACAGATCCAACAGTGGTCCTCATGAGTATGCAGGGGCAGATTGTCAGAAGCTTTAGCTCTGGGCAAGAAGAAGGAGGTGACTTTGTTTGCTGGGCCCTATCTCCCCATGGTGAACGGATCTACTGTGTGGGAGAGGATTGTGCTCTGTTGTTTCAGCACTGTCACTGGCAAGCTGGAGAGAATGTTGACAGTTCACGAAAACGATGTGATTGGTATTGGACATCATCTTCATTAGAATCTCATTGCCACCAATAGTGAAGATGGACTCTTAAAGCTCTGGAAACCTGATTCAACTTTTCTTAAAAAAACAAAAACGCTGAAAGCATGTACTTAAATGAAGACATTCATGTGCATTGCTGTATTTCTTTTAGGCTAGCTTTTCGAAGCAAAAGATTTCTATGATTACCACAAGAATAATTTTGTGAAGCTTCATGTTTAGCAGTTACCTTTAATGTATGTTTGTCTTTTTTTTCTTTTCCTATTGCCAGGAATAGGACCCATGTCTTCACACACATTAGGCAAGTACTCTCACTTTGAGCTGTAGCCACAGTCCCATAGTCTGTCTGCTTCTAACAGGGGCAGTCACTTAAATGTTTTCATCATTCTTTCCTGGAGAATGAAGTACTGGCTTTTTAAAACATGCCTTTGATTATTTGTAATAGTGAAAATTTACCTAATCATAAAACTTATAAATAAGTGTATTCAGTAACTATATCCTGTATGTATGGCCACCCTACCCTCCCATTTTCAACATGTTAATAAACTTTATACCTTTCTGGAGATTATAAAAAAAAAAACCAAAACAGTAAATAAGATCCAGAATGTACAATAGATATTGTGAAAATGAAAAGTAAAGAAAGTGCTCAAAAGGAAAAAAACAACTGGGATAGAGGAAAGGAGAAAAGAAAGAACCCGAAAGAATATATATATATATATATATACACACACACACACACACACACACACACACACACATATATATATATATTACTAATTTCTTTCAGTTCATCAAAAAGAACAGGTGAGCAGTTTGTGTTTTCATTGTTTGATTCTTTGATCATTTTTTATGCCTGAGTCTTGTGATCTGAACAACTACTTTGAGGATAACAACATGCAACATACTACAAAAGAAAAGAAAAGAAAAAAATGGGCCAGTGAAATGAATAGACTTTCTCAGAAGTACAAACGGCCAATAAACATGTGAAAAATGTTCAATATCGCTGGCCATTAAAGAAATGCAAATTAATGCAAATTTCATCTTATACCAGAAAGCATGGCAAGCATCAAAAAACAAAAAATGCTGGTATGGCTGCAGTCAGAAAAGAACCCTCTTACTTTATTAGTGGGAATGTAAGCTAATATGACCATTATGGAAATCAGTATGAAGATTTCTCAAGAAGTAAAATCAGAAATTCCATTTGACCCTGCTATTTTCCTCCCAGGTATGCTTCCAAAAGATCACATTTCTGTTATACATGCATACCTGTGTTTATAGCAGCACAATGCATAATAGCTAACTCCTGGAACAGACCAATGGATAAAAAAGGTACAGAATCTGTGCATAGTACACCCAGCTAGAAAGAAGGATAAATTCAAGACATTTGTAGAAAAATGGATACACCTAGAATATATAATGTTAAGTAAACTAAATCAGACACAAGCTTAAATACTGCACAGTATGTCAGATTTGAATACAGTAAAGTGCAAATAAACCACAAAGTGAAGGGCTGATAGGATATGGGGAGAGAGATCTTTTGCAAATGGGAAAAAGTCCTAGAGACCAAGGTTGGGGGCATTGTGGGCCTTAAAATGTGTCATGTACAATGCACCAAATACTCACAAGAAATGTAAATATTTTATGTCATGAACATGAACTAAAAATTATAAATGTAATGGAAATGGAGAAAGGGGATTTACAGCTGTGGGTGAAAGGGGTAAGGAGGGGAAGAGGAATAAAAAAGAATGAGATGTATTCTGTACATGTACCTACTGTCTCAGGTCAATGTAAACTTCATGTACTGCAAACGTGTACTAATAAAAAAAGTCCCACATCAATGTTGTTTGTGGAAAATTCTCCCACAAAGAAGCCCTAATAATATGTAGCAGAGAAAACTAGCAGAGGATTCTGAGATGTGATGTGCCAGATCTATAAGGATAATCTTTAATTCTTTTTCTTTTAATCTATTTTTATTAGTATATGTTTGCAGGATACCATGATTACATTCATCTTGGGGTGCTGGAACATCGGCATAACACATTTTAATTCTTTTTACTTACACTTATGTGCATCCCTCCTCCCTCAATCTTTAATTCTTCAAACGTGAAAAACATGGATAATGATATGAAACCACTTGTCTTCCTTTTACATTATTTTGAGTTTGGATCCTTCACTGATAGAATAAAATATTGCTTCTTTTTTTGAAAAAAGTTGGGTTTTTTTTCACATTATAATTTAAAAGAAAGTGTATAAGAGGAGATCAAATGCTATTTATCTTGAGAGAGATACCATGATCATAAGGTTCAAGACTGACCAGGGAACATGCAGGTTATTAAATTTCTTAACATACAGAAGAAATGAAGACCAGTGAGAAGTCCCTTTTATCAGTTGAACTTATAGGGCTAAATCAAACCAGGACCACAATGCTACAAAGCTCTTACTATGAAGAGGAAATGCTTATCTCCCCATTCCTTGAGTCTGGGCTAGACTTGTGACCTATTTTGAACAAAAGAATGTAATCTTTATAGTTTGGATCTTGTTATAGGTTTAGATTAAAATGTCCCCTGAATCTCATATGTTCAGAGGTGGGGTTTGGGGAAGGTGATTTGATTATAGCGATGTGAATCTCATTTATGGGTTAGCCCTCTGAAGAGTCCATAGCTGGATGTGCTGTTAGGAGATGGGGCCTTGTTGAAGAGGTGGGTCACTAGGGGTGTGGCTCAGACGATCGCATTTTTGTGAATTCTCTCTCTCTCTCCCCCATCTTCTTCCTTGCTGCCATGAGTTGAACAGCTTTCCTCCACCATGGCCTTTCATCATGCTATTTCTGCGTTAGAACCAGCTGACCATGCAGAGACTGAACCTTCTGAAACTATGAACCAAAAATAGTAGCTCCCCTCTTTAAGTCGTGAGTGTTGAGGGTTTTGTCCTAGCAATGGGAAAGTGATCTCAGGTGTCCCTAAACAGCCCCATATGTTGGGCAGTGTTGGAAACTTAGCAATGGGGTTTAGTCATTTGAGTGACGCCTTTCAGTCACTTGGGTGTGCACTCAAAGGGAGTTGTGGGAACTTGCTCTCTTGCTTCCGGCTTCTTTCTTTCACTTGTAAGCCATGCTATGAGCAGTTTTGATCCAGGATCCACCACCACCATGATATGCTGCCTAACCATAAGTGCAAAAGCAGTAGGGTCATTCAACCATGGACTGGAACCTCCAGAGTGGTGAGCCAACATAATCCTTTTCACTGGATAAGCAGATTATTTCAGGTGCCTGTTATAGAGACAGAAAGATGACAAATGTACAACCAAGAAGATGAAGCTTCGCAGTTCCTACTTCTGACCTCTTAAAAAACTTCCTTGAAGCCACAGTGTTAGAAAGAAAGGCAAGGATAAAAAGTCAAGCCAGGAGGGAGGCACAAATATTTTAACTTTACCAGCTGATTCCATCCTTAAAGTAACTGTTTCCCCAGTTGAATTCCACACAGGAGCACAGACCAGTGAATCTAAGAATCACCCAGGCAACACCCTGCATTGTGAGTTATTATCAGATACCATCATATTTGATTTTGGGTCATAATACTGCACAGCTATGAAATGAAATAGATATTGACACCTACTAGTGGAATAGTATAGATAATGATAATTCTAGTGGATCTGTCTTTTGAATAATCACACTATTTGAAAAAGCATATCAAAGGATACAGAAGACTTACATGTTTCAAAACTTACGAAAGTACTTTGTTATGCTGTTGTCATCATTGTTTCCCTTTGAACACTAATCCATAAGACCATTCTTTCTTATTTCATACTATTTGTAAGTTTTCTCCTAGCTTTCTTGTTGAAAGGTCCATGGTAAGGTTCCCTGCCTGTTCCCTGCCCAGTTATCACATCTGCCCACATTGCCCTCCAGTGTCCTCTGTGATTTCCTAGAAGCAAGGACGGTCCCTGATGTGTGCTCGTGCTCAGTATTCCCTCCATCCGCCACTGGTTTAATGTTTAGAAGCAAATGAGCCAACAGGCAATAACCCCTGTTCTTCCTTTTTTTTGCCCTGAGGCTCATTCGCTTGTTTTCTTTACGCAGAATCCAATCATTGTGTCCCTCATCAAGTAAAGATTTTTAGAATTTTTTTTCCGTTTCTTATGCTCACCATTCTAACTTCATTTTCACTTACCCTCTGGTTCAGTCTCATTTCCAAACACGACTACTTTCCTGCCAGTGACAGCTGAGTAGTTAAAATTCCTGAGTCGAAAATCAGATTCAGCTTGTACTCCTTACTGGCAATGTAGTCTTGACTAAACAGTTAATCTTGTCATCTGTTATTATTGATAATAGTAGCCAAAAGTAATATTATTAAGCAATTATATTCTGTTTGATACTTCTTTAGGTATATCCATCCAGTGTTCCTATAACCTTATGAAAAGTACTACTAACCTTCCTGTTTCACAGACGTTGAAACGGAGGATGAGAGACACAGACTTACTCATATTCGCATTGTCGGGAATACTGTGAAAACTAGTCTGCAATGTCTCACGTGGCACAAGGAGATAATAAATTCTATTCTATGGGATCAGTTAAATACAATTATAGTAAAGTTGGAAGTAAAACAGCTCATCAGATGGCTAGATAACAAGGCATTTCTGTGAAAGAATGACTGGACCAACGGAGTATCTAAAGCATGTGTCTCACCACAAATACCCAAGCACCTCCTCACACATTCTGTAGGACCTGTGTTTGGTATGGAACAGTGCACACGTCTGCCTTTACTGCAGGAATCTAATAGCTTTGGAGAGCAGCTGGTAGGAAGAAACCCTGGACACATAACTCACCTTTTCCTACTTCCTTTGTTTCTGCTGGTTATGGTTTCTAAGAAGTCATAGTTTAGAGTCAGAGATCTTATATTACAGGGCTGGCAAGGAGACATTAGTAAATGCTCAGTACATACTTGTTGACTTAAAGAATAAATGTACAGAGTAGGTGAAAACCTTGATGACATAGGAGTAGGCAGAGAGTTCATGAACAAAAATCAAATTGCACGGGAAACACTTCCTAGAATCAACAACTGGGATCTCATCTTACTAAAAAGCTTTTGCATGTCAAAGGAAATCTCCAATAGAGTGAAAAGAAAACCCATGAATTGGGAAAATATCTTGGCCAATTGTCCATCAGACAAAGGACTTCTATCTAAAATGTATAAAGAATTAAAAGAAATCAGGCCCCTAAAATTCAAGGACCCAATCCAAAAATGGGCATCTGAGATGAATACATACTTCACAGAGAAAGAAATACAAATGGCAAATAAATACATGAAAAAATGTTCAACATCAATGGTCATTCGGGAAATGCAAATTAAAACAACACTGAGATTCCATCTCACTCCAGGAAGAATGGCCAAGATTAAAAAATCAACCAACAACAAATGCTGGAGGGCTGTGGGGAAAAAGGAACTCTTCTCCACTGTTGATGGGAGTGTAGACTGGTGCAACCACTGTGGAAGTCAGTGTGGAGATTCCTCAAGAAGCTAGGATTAGAGATCCCATTCAACCCAGCTATCCCTCTTCTGGGCATTTTCCCAGAAGAATTGAAAACATCATGCCACAGTGATATCTGTGCACCCATGTTTATAGCAACCCAATTTGTAATAGCCAGATCTTGGAAACAACCCAAGTGCCCATCCATCAAAGAATGGATAAAAAAGATGTGGTATTTTTATACAATGGAGTACTACTCAGCTATTAAGAAAGATTGCATTGAGACATTTATAAGTAAAAGGTCACAACTTGAGACCATACTCATAAGTGAGATAGATCAAACCCACATATGTAAATACCGTATTGTCTCCCTAGTGTAAGAAATGTAAAAAGTATATATGATCCAAAATCTATAATGGATGCTAGATAAGGGTAGAGAACAGCTCGAAGAGCGGAAGTAATTGGGAAGGGAAAAGGGGGAAGGAGGGAAGGGAAAAGGAAAGGATGTAGATCTGTATATATGTATATGCAAGATAACTAGAACGAACACACTGCTGAATGTATTCATTACTGATAAAGAACAATTAATGCTCATATGATTAGATCAATTTTACATGTCTATATCTGTTAATGTAAATAACCGTCTTGAAGGTAACGACACCACTGTCAAGTTTTTATCCTGTTTTGTAAACCTGTAATGTTACTGTTGTGCATTTATTCTAGTTGTTTGTCTCTTTTGCTTTTTGTCTTTGTTATATGCATCTTTTTTTTCTCCCTTAAATAAAAAAAAAAAGAATAAATGTTCTCTGAAACAGTAGCCGGACAACTTGGACTTCCATCTCTGTTGGCTTTTCTGTCTAAAGATGTAATTTATTGGACCTGAGGTGTAGCTCTGTGCGAGGATGTAGGCTTGCTCCCCAGTTCTGCAGAGAGAGAAAAAAGGAGTAATTTATTAAATATTATTTGATCTGCTTCAAAGAAGTGGGAATAATCCGAGTATTGTGGCACACACCTCTAATCTCAGCTCTCAGGAGGCTGAGACAGGAGAATTGCTGCAAGTTCTAGTTCAGCATGGGCTCCACAGTGAATTCTAGGTTATCTCTTACTACATAGTAAGAAACTGTCTCAAAAAAAAAAAATGGGAAGATAATCCTTACCTTATCTCAACAATGGACTTAACATAATAATTAAATGAGATAATGGATATGAACATGTGTGTGAAACTTTAAAATATCTACTGTTCATTAAAAGGAATTATAGTCTACACTCAATTCTCAACTTGCCTCATTACCAAAATATTTCCTATTGATCTATGTATACATTGCCTTCACTCATTTTTTTCCTTTACAGAATATTCACAAGCTATAATCTTTATCCTCTATGACTGCTAAATATTTTCCAAAAGAACACTATATGTCTTTCATAGAACAGCCTTGCATTTGAAGAATCAGTAATAAGTGTGGCTATGGATGGTTGGCATATGGAGGAAAGAAAAGACAATATTGTCAAAGGGCATAAAACATCAAGAGGAAGAAATGTGATTTTTTTTTTCAATTTAGTGCATAGCTTGGTGAATATACCTAATAACTGACTCCAATCCATTTCAATATCAGGAAGGGAGTAAATTTCAAACATTCGTTCTACAAAAATAGTTGAGCTGATGAATATGTCGAGTAGCTTGATTAAATTGTTTCACGTTGTATCCAAAAATCACACCACTTCATACCTCACAAATATATACAAGTATAATTCAGTAATAGATAATAAATATTTTAAACTTTGATTAATAAGTAAAGTCTTGGTCTTTAATTAGCTTTTAAGCATTATTAACACAACTGAAATTAAGGCAGAGAGAGGGCCAGGGATATGTGTAGTGGTAGAGCAATTACCTAATATGCTTGAGGTCCTGGGTTTTATTCCAGTCACCTTCCCAAAAAATAAATAAAGCAAAGGTTAGTGGTATTACTAAGATTGTAAATAATTCAATTCCCTTCAGGACTCATGATTACCCACAGTTTTTACTAATACCTGAGGATTTCTATGCTTGGAACCCCTTGTATCTAGCTTTTTCTTCTGTGCTTTTTCTCTGATCATTTGTTTTTGCTTCTGTTTTTCTGGCATACACCTGAGCACAAGAATCACACCTCTTTGAATTGTTCACAATAATCTCCTCACACAAAACCACTACTCAGCAATACAGCACGTAATTCCAAAAATTTTGTCGAGGAACAGGGATGGGGGGATCCATTTAACAAAGAACAGAAAAGCCCTTCCTAGGCAATTCTGGGAGCTCTCTTCCCTTCCTTTCCTTTCCCTAATTAATTCCTCTCTTTTCCCAGTGATAAACCCACCACCCCTCACCCACTGAAATCTTACACACGGCTTCTAAAATGCAAAACAGCTTTACCTTCATTAGCAGCCCGTGTCAGCCAATATCGAGGCCTTCCATGTTGAGCTGGGGATCAGAAGGTCCTAAATTTCTTACTGTGTACAAAACTATCACTCTTATGGCCAAAAATGGGAGACAGTCTTGTGAAAGAAACAATCTCCATCTTCGTACTGGTGTAGTTCATTCCGAGCTTAGTGAGCTATCTCTGTTTCCCCTCAACGACTAAAGAATGTATCACACATGAAGGGTCACCTATAAGAAAAAACTATTATAATGTGAAGGGTTTCTTGGAAGTCATTATTTGTCAAGCATCATTATAAAGCCTTGACATTAAATTACTCATTCAGCATTTTTAGTAACCTACAAGTGTAGGTGGAATTATTTTTACATTCAAAAATGAAGAAACTGAGGCATACAGGGGTTAAGTAGCTGGCAGACAGATGCAAATTTAGTAAATGGCAGAGCCATTGTTCAGAGCCAGACAAACTGGCTCCAGAGTCCTTGTTCATAAAGACTATTCCACGTGGCCTCCCACTTGCTACCAAGATATACTGCTGCTCCTTTCATTGTGTTAACATTTCTTCCTTCAGTCCATGGTGGGCAGACCACCACGATTATTACTTACTGATTTAAATAGTAACAATTCCATCAGCAGTTCCTCGGAAACAGTGCGGTCTTCTCTAGTAGGCCATTGAGTCCCATCAAGATCTTTATTGATTTGTTCAGATGCTTGGAATTCCAGGGTAAGTTTTATTGCTCCTTGGGCTAACGTAGCCAGAAAAATAGAATGATATACTACTGAATAAAAGTTTGTCAACATTGCTATGAAACCATATATTAGGAAATCTGTTACTCAACAGAAGCATAAAGGTTTCTTATTTTGTTTATTAATGTATTAGGACAATAATAATAATATAGGTTATAAAGTAGACTTTAGTTTTAGGCACACAAAGGGTTAAAATTTTACTTCTCCGTTTGCATTGGAACTCGCCATGTCTCAGATCGTCCAGTGTAAAACAGGGACACATCATTATTACTTGAAAGGTGTTGCCGAGTATAAAGTAAGACAGTGGATGCGCGGTAACTACTACAGTGTCCGGCGCCAAACAGACGTGGTTTACTGCGTCCTGACTATGTGACGGCTACTGTACTCGGCCTTCCTCATGAGCTATTGTGCTGTGTCCTGTGCCCCAGAACTCTCATCATTTTGAAGTTTTGATTATTATTGATATGGTCTTTTAATTGCTGGACATTTTAACTTTGACTTTTTTTTTTTCCTCACTCGAGACTCTGAAGTTCATAGGCACAGCAAATTTGGCTGTAAATGATGTATGAGAGTTGTGCAATTTAGAATAAGATTTTTATGGACGGCATGGATCTGTTGCAGAGCAGTCTAAGAGATGAACATGGAGCTGCACGATAGGCTGACGATATCACGGAGCACCAGGTGTGGGAATAGAGAGGGAGAGCGTTCCCCACGCGCTTCCAGCCTCTGATGGACCTTCTGTCCGGACCGTTCTGTTTACTGTCCTTCTGACAGTCTGCGCCGAAGGCATAGACACAGCCTTCTTCTTTTCTGCTTTGGTTTGAATAGATCTCCAACATTACTTAGAAAATAAGAGATGGGGAGGAAATAGCAAAGTGAAGTCTCCCACTAGGTGGCAAAAAGACACCACATTGATTTGCTGCTTCTTTCTGTGCAACATAAAAATAAGAGAGAAAACCATGCCAGCTACAGGCCGCCTTGGAATGAATATATATACAAATGTCTATGATATAAATGTATATGTGTGCAGATATCTTCAGATTTTTGCCTTTGGGAAAGACACTGACTTATAGTGATTACAAATCAGAAAGCGTGAGAAGGGTAGAATTATTGAAGAAAGTCAGAGTAGGGGATTTTAAAACATGTAAATGTTTAAGCCTATCTTCAGGGGAGCCAGACTAGGAAATTCCAGTTTGCTGCTTTTAGTGAATTTTTGTCTGCATTTAGCTTGCCAGAGGGTCTCCTGGGCCTGCTGTTATTATTTAATTCAGCAGCTGAATAGGATACTGAAAGCAAGGAGACACAGTGGTACCTTCAGATCCCTGAATTCTATTTATTCTTGGGTAAAAATGTTCAACATTTCCAAAATTTCTAGTTTCTTTTTTTTAATCACTTATACCTGATAAGCCTTGGGCCATGAATAGAGCTAGTACAAAGTATTTCTAAGACATTCTAATTCTCTGCCTAGGGTGGAATGAGAATCACCTGGGATGAGAAATTCCTCAGCAAGTCAATGGATAAGTTCAAAGAAGGACAGAGATTGGTTTTGTTTCCCTTTCCCCAACAAAAATATGAGTGGAAGGGAGGGTAATGGAGTATGGAGCACAGTACCTTTACTAGGCTCCTGTATTCATAATTAAGGTGCTACTTGAATTTAAGGCAATACAACTGAATGAAATATTAGGCTCCATTCCCTTTAGAGATAATCTCAAGGCAATCCATCTATCCTCAACTTGTTCATGTGCTAATGAAAGCAGTATTAGAATTTTCTTTGTATGCTGTGGCAAAATAAAATGAAGAGGAGGAAGAAAGAGAAGGAGAAAGATATAAAAAGAAGAGGAGGAGCAGGAAGAGGAAAAGGGGAAGAAGAAGGAGAAGAGAAGAAAAAGAAGAAGAAGGAGAAGGAGGAGAAGGAGAAGAAGAAGAAGAAGAAGAAGAAGAAGAAGAAGAAGAAGAAGAAGAAGAAGAAGAAGAAGAAGAAGAAGAAGAAGAAGAAAGGAGGAATAGGAAGAGGAGAGTGAGAAGGAAGATGAAAGAGGAGAAGAGAAGAAGATCTAAGAGCTTACTGTGTGCCAGCCAGTGAGTGAAACAACAATTTTAATTCACCCTTGAAACTATTGCAGTTGTTTATGGAGTTGAGCAAGAAAATTAATCTTCTAACAAGTTCCTCCATTCCTCTAGTGTCTGTTTATTGTGCTCACAAACTAAATAAAATATAAAAATGAAATAAAATAGCACACACCAATCAAACTAACAAAACAAAGAAGAGAAAGATCATATCATTTTTTTATACCACAGTGACATATACACACCCCTGTTTATAGCAGCACAGTGTGTAATAGCAAAATCAGCCCAAATGTCCATCAAGTTATGAATGGATAAAGAAGATTTTTTAATAAGATGGAGTACGATTCTGCGATAAAGAAGGATAAACTTGAGCCATTTCAAGGTAAATGGATGCACCTTGAAACCATACTCTTAAGTGAAAGGAGTTGGACATATATGTTTAAATGTTGCATTGTTTCTCTGATGTAAGGAACCAGAAGTATGAATAAAGACCAAAATGTATAATAGATGTGGGGAACTAGGAAGAAAAATGTTCAAAAATGTTCAACAGGAGACAGTGGGTGGGGAAAGGAAGAAAAGGCAAAGAAAAAATAATAGAAGGAAAATTGGAAACAAAGCTCTTGTAAGTAAGGAGGGGAAGAAGGGTTGAAGGGAGGGGAGGGAAATGGGGAAAACAGAAGAATGAAGATATATCATGTACTGGTACAAATTCCCTATGATGAATGCGAGCATTATGCATATCTAAAATGCACCAATAAAATTAATTTTAAAAAGAAAAAAAGATAGAAAAAAAGAGCACGTGCAGGTGTGAATTCATCTCAGGCACATTCAGGTTCAGGCTCACCTAGAACTCTTCACTGGTCCTTGAATCCCTGGTGAAAGTTGCACCTTGGTTACCAGCTGGGACACCCCACATTGCAGAGGCCTTTCAGAGCCTCTCCTGTCCTCTGTCCTGACGGTCACCTACATTTTCAGCAGCAGGGACTAGTTCATCGAAGGCAACTTTTCCATGGACCAAGGAGGGCAATACATTTTATCATTTTACTTTCTTTTCATCACATAAACTATTATATTTATCAAATACCATTTCTACTTTGTTTTCATTTAAAAACTTTCATTAGTAAATGTACAAATTAGATACTTGCACTGGGTGGGTTGGTTTATGGACATAACATATCTTAATTCTATTTATATCACCTACCCCTCCCCTTTCTCCTTCCTTCATTTCTTGGTCCTCTTCCCTTTTGCAAAAGTTCTATCTCCTGTTTCTTATTATCTACCTCTTATTTTGGTCTTCAATTTATTTCTGTTTTGGGTTTCTCATATAAGAGAAACTATGTAACCTTTAAGTTTGTATGTGTGATTTATTTCACTTAATACTATGGTATCCATTTTCCTAAAGAAATGACTCCATTTTATCTTTTTTATGGTAAAGTAGTTTCCCTGTTGTGAAAGGGAATAGCAGGGATCTTTATCCATCTTCTGTTGACGGACATATGGGCCACGTCCAGGATTTAGCTATGATGAATTGTGCTGTTATAAGCATGAATATGCAGATGTCATTGTAATATGATGCTTTAATTCTTTTGGGAAAATACCTAGAAAGGGAATAGCTGAGTTGAATGGAATTTCTAATTCTAGTTTTTGCGGAATCTTCACAGTGATTTCCATAGTGACCATACAAGTTTACATTCCCATCAAAAATGTGGAAAGGTTATTGTTTTCCACAGCCTCCTAGCATGCAATTTCTTTTTTTTTATTAGTATGTTTGTGATACATAATAATTATCTTCACCAGAGCTAGCATCATTGCCTCAGCTCCACCTGGGCTCAGGAGACATTAGATTCTCAGAGTATCAACCAAGATCCAGCAACTATGCAGTTCACAGTAAAATTATATTTAGGCTTCTCAGACAGGCTGAAGTCTCTCATCTGGGAGGTGGAGCTCAAGCAAAGGAAAGCAGCTGTAAACATAGATGAAGCTTTTTTTTTGTTTGACGGTCACAGACTTCTTGCTGTGTGGCCTCATTTCAGGGACCTTAGCTCTAGTCTATCACAAGAATCCAAGCCCGTGAACAGTTCTGTTGAAACTGAGCGTAACAATTACATCTGCACTTCGTATTCTTTGGTTGTGAGCTCAGTTGTCACCTAGCAAGGCTGCCCTGCTCAAATTGGTGCCTGTTCACTTGATACCTCTTTTTCCCTCATCTTGACTTACTTTTTCCATAACACATCTATATATTTTGTGGTTCAATTATTTGTTGTATGTATTGTTTGTCTCTTCCAAATAAATTTTAAGGAAAACATAAGATCCTTCAGGGGCAGAGTTTTGTTTTTCTTGTTTAATTCTGTACAAGATCTTCTAAAAATAACCCCATATTAAATATTGGCTGAGTAAAGGTATCAAGGAATAAGTGAATAGCTGAGACATTAGGGAACAGAGGGCAAGGGAAGGGTCAGGTTCTATTGATGTTATGGTTTTATCTCTGTCTGTATACTTGATCTGTTTATTTACTTACCGATATTTATTGATATGTGTGCTGGGATATGTATTGGGAACTACACAAAGCTTACATTCTAGTGTAATTAAAAAAGTGAGCAAAGAATTATACTTAAGCATAATTCATGACCCTTCTAGAATTTTATATGAGAGAGGCTTTAGCTTCTTTGGAACATTGTGGGTTTTTTGGAGGTATTCTGAAACTTTGTATTAAAGTGACATATTTGCCACAGGATTTATGGTATTTGACTCGATTTTGCATGTCCTGATGAAGATTATAAGTTGCCATAAATCCTTTCCTTTGAACCATCACATTTGATACCTTGATGACATGTTCTATAACGAAAATGATGTGGTCAGTAGAATAGGGTGGAGATTGTGGGAAAAAATAATCTTAGAAATGCCTCTCTGAGATGGCAATGCTTGAGCCAAATCCAAACAAAATGTGAGCGAATCACCCCAGTAGCAAGATGAAAACGTCCCTGGAGGGATTGTGACATGCAACACTCTGGAGGTGGAAAGCACACCTGGAACACACATGGAACCAGTCTGGAATGAATGAGAGGCAGACAGTGGGGCAGGAGGGCTACAGGACAGAACACGCCGTTCTGATGAGCGTCCTGGATGCCCCACACATGAGCAGGAAGATATCAGCAGGCTTTATACCAGGGAGCAACATAATCTGATATGTATTATGAAGCAGTCGCTCTGGCTATTGTCAAAAAAAGGGTTTGGTGAAAAGCAAGAAAAGAAATGGCAGGTCATACAGGAGGTTATTGCAGTGGCCCAGGTGAATGAAGACAGATGCTTTGCTTGGGGCCATGGCAGTGGGAAAGGAGGAAGGGGAGACCAAGAGAATTGTTTAGAAGGTAGAACCTAAAGGCTTGCTAATTGTTTCATTATGTGAGTGAGGAAAAGAAAAGCATCAAAGATGATCCCCAAGTTTTAGGCTTGATAACCTCAGTGGATATTGGAGATGCTGAGATACAAAAATTGGGTGAAAAATGTGTATGAATGAATCAGTCATTCATTCATGGAATGATAGCTATTCATCCTTTTTTTGTTAGCTGTGGGGTACAGAACACATCAATATGACTCTGATATTTTCAGCAGACAGAATATTAACAAAGTGGTAGAAATAGAACCCAGATTAAAGTGTTCTTCTCTTTTACTTTTCTCCATTCAGAAACAAATATGTCAACTAAGAACTTGGATTATATTCTTGATGTAGCCCATTCCACATTGAATTTAATTTAAACACTTCACTACTGATCTGCCTAGACTATAAGCCTTTTTTGAGGGACAGAGATAATTTAGCACTTCATCCTAAATCCACAGTACCTGGGTCATAGTTGGAGCTCAAAAACATGAATGAATGAATGAATGAATGAATGAGTAATTGTGTAACTGACATGAATAAAAATGGCAGTCATTGATATCACAGAGCTTGCCTATGGGACCGTGTAAGGTCTCAGGTGAGGCACTGGAAAGCCTTTTGAAAATCCAGATAGGATAGTGCTGAAGTGGTCTGAGGACTGACTTTTATAATGAAAGGTCTTATGTTTCAGAATAAAGTGCAATTACAAGATCTACCAAGTTTAAACTCATACTTATTCTCAGAAATCTTTTGTATGTGCAAGGGTCAAGACCTGACTTTGTTTTATGACTGTGATGCTGCACCACTGCTCTGGGACTTGCCTGTAACTTCCTTGTGGCACTTCAAATACTTCCTAGGCAAGGTTAGAGAAAAGGTTATAGTTATAGTCAGAGACTCAAAAACGAAGTAGGTGATAAATTTTTTTCACTCATGTTTTGCTACCTAGTCTCTTACTATCAATTAGTAGGTGAGTTCTTTTTTCCTAGGTGGATTCTACCCAGCAAATAAACATCAAATAGACTTGAATTATCATAGTCAAATCATCAAGGGAAACAGTTGGATATAGCTCTATCAGGACTTTTGTGTCCTGCAATATGTCTTTGTTCCTTAGTGCCATACCTGTAACACAGGGACATGTGACAATCGTATGTCTTCTAGGGAAGAATTTCTTAAACTTTAATGTCATTTTAGATATCAGCTGTTAAAGGTAGATTCTTATTCCACACCTCTGGGATGGACTTGGCATTCTTCACTTCCAAAAAGCTGCTACCTAATGATAATGTAAATAATCTACAGATGCCACTTCAGATAAAAGTCTCCAGAGTTACAGGGTAAAGGAACATCAAGATTTAAGATGACAGTTTCTGAAGATCTCTGAGTTTTTAATAGTGGCTTAGTAACTTGTTAATAACTCAGTTAATAAACTCTGTATTGTTGACAATGTGTTCACCTTCTATAAATGGCATGCGAGTGAAATTTCTTGTGCATAAATATCTGTCTGTGCCTCTGGTTATATACTTATTCATTTTTGGATCTATCACTAGACGTATAAGTGCTTTTTCAAAGAAACAAATTTTATTATGCCTTTTTGAATACATTCCAAAGTGACAAGGGTTTTCAAGTGAACTTTCTGCTGAAGTTATTCTGCTCAGTTCCTTCTTTGCAGTTTTCCTTGCTTATAGAACCATGTGACATTTCTGACATCATGACATTTTTAGTAATGCCTTAAGTAACATTTTATTCCAGCACTCCGATCATGCCCCAAATTCGTGTGCTACTTAAATATTTTAAGTGTTGAGTTTTTGAAGACACATATCCTTCGCCGAAGAAATAATTTATTATGCATTCTGGGTGTGGAATACAAATTCAGGATGCAGCACATGGGAAAATGCATGAACAGTCAAGTAAGGCAAAATCTGAAGATACGCACCCAGCTCACTCAACTGATGAAATACTATCTAGAAGAGTTGGAAACTAACAGGAATAACTTCTTCTATGAATGAATGAATGAGTAATTGTGAATGAATGATACGAGTTCTCCAGATTCAAAAATACAGAAGAAGACTATGATTAAAAAAATCCCTTAATTACAGTTAGCACATATAGTAATTTGGAAGTCCATTGTATTTTAAATTTACCTAAACAATACAGTGCTGATCTATCCCTTGGTCCCTTCTAATATCATTGGGTTTGTCCTGGATTCTTTCTTTTTTGAATGTGAGCATCACTGTGCTCTAAATTATCAAAAAGCAAAATCATGGGAGCTCAAACATTATTTGAAAAGTTAGAGTGCTGAGGCAAAATCATAGAGTGGCAAAAACTTCTGTGGGATTTCACGTGCATAGCCTGCGTATCTGGATAATAGACATTATTAAGTCATTATGACTATGATCAAAATGAATGCAAATCAAAATATTTTATAAGCTGAAGTGTGGCCCATTGTTATTATCTCGAGGGACAGATAAACCATGTGAAATAAATACATCCTTTGTCACCCTCTTTCTATCAGGTGTCTATAGGGTCCTCGCCATGGAGCCCACCACTCCTACTTCCCTTTAGAGCATAAATCTCTTTTAAAGGACTTCCTTGGCCTTTCAAAACTGTATGTTATTGTGATTTATATAGCATAGTTCTCTGCTGATTCTTGTCATATACACTTCTAGATTTTCTTTCTTTTTGGAACTAAATTTTGTCAACCTAAAATTCGTATACCAAAACCTCAAGCATCAGTATCTCAGAAGGTGACTGTATTTTGAGAGACGGATTTTAAAAAGGCAGAGAAGTTTTAAAATGAAACTTTTAGGGTGCTTTCCTAATTCATTCTATTTTACTTATAGGAAGAGGAAGTTTGGGTACACAAACAGAAACCAGGGCCATATGCACCCTGGGAAGGACCCTGCGAGGACACAGGGAGAAGGTGACCCATCTGCAGGCCAAGGACAGAACCTGAGCAGGGACCAAACCTTGAGGCTCCGCTACTACGAGAGAAAAAAATTCCCTTGTTTACCCACCTCGTTACAGCAGCCCTAGTGAACTAACGCATGATCCTTCAGAACTAGATTGTGATTTCTTTGAAAGGAATCCCATTTCTTTATACATCTTTTCATATATCTAGTGTCCAGTTACTATTAAGGACATGAATATTTTCAACGTCGTGGAATCCTGTGACAATAAAGCAGTCAGTCCTACATGCTTTACACTTGTGTCCATCTGTTTACAATTATTTTGAAAAATGCCCTACATCTCAGTCATCTAGAGGATTCAGATGACAAGAAAGCTCATAAGCAATCCCATATGGATTCTCTAGTTTGTTCCTGTGAACCACTTTCCGATGCAGGATAGGCAGACATTAAATGGGAGAGGCAGTGTACGGAATCTAAAGAACCTAAGGCTCAGGTGTTGAGTAATTTATTTAAGCCAGGTAGCTAGGAAATTACTCAAAATCTGAACCAGGTTCTCCTGTTTCGACTCTAGTCTTGTCTTTCCCCCTCATTAGCTCCTTTCCAGAGAAAATATGCTGGCTCCACTAGAAATTGAGGAAAGTAGACTTCAGGAATAATTTTGCTTCATCAAGTAAGCCCATTCATTGATTCATTCATGCATTCATTCAATCAACATGATTTTGTTAATGATGTACTATGTGAAATATACTGGACAAATAATATTTAGCAGTGAGACTCAGCTTTGTGGTTCGCACAATGGAATATGGTGTGTGATTTGTATACCTCAGAGAGGGGTTTTGAAGGTAAACATAGGAAATAAGGATAATGAATTCAGGAAAAAGGGTTATTCATTTCATAGTTAAGGACTTTTCTGGTTACACAGATACACATTGTGGATCTCTGCAGAGTTACTTGTGTAGAAATATGATGATCTCTGTTTCCTTTTAGACACAGTAGGGAAGAGGACTCTGTGGGCCCCCAGGGTTCCAGATGAAAGTAAGGACTATATTTCTGATATGGAAATAGTAATGGAAGGAAGGCAACAAACAATCAAGTCGTCTCAAGATTCTTCGTATCTCTTTGTGTCTTTGGAATCTCAAACAGGCAATATGCCTAAACGAAAGGACTTAGATAAGTGTAAACACAAATTATAAATGGAAAATTAAAGGTTAGTGTGTTCTCCTGAGGGCTCTCGGGATGCATAAGATGTTTCAAATGTTGTGAAAGAAAATAATAGGACTTGTATTTATATTCGTTTATCTCATAATTTGACATTGCTTTTCTTCTTTTACGAGATAAGTGACGTGAATATATATGTAACCAATTAAGTAAATATTTACTAATTGGGGGTGCACACATAAAATATGGTTATTACTAATATTTTGTATACCTCAAAATCTAGAGTCCAGTGGCGGAGTGGACAGAACGTTTGGCTGGAAACTGGGCCTGCTGGCTTCTGGACTCACCCGTCATCCCCTGGGTGACCTCCTAAGTCACTGAGCCTTGTGACGCTCAGCTCCTCCACAGCTTAGCAGGATTTTTATGATGTTTGTTTTGTGAGAGTATGATCAGATGCCATCACTTTATTTTCTGCAAAAGAAAATATTCTGAGATTTTGGCCTTTAAATGATATTCCATGTATATGATAATTGACAGAAGCACTTTGTCAATTCTAAAGCAACGTACCTGTGACAGACCCTGACCTATTTTAAATACTTAGCACGTGCACGCACGCACATACACTCTTAATCTCTCCGCAGAAGGCCTATCGCTTCTTACTCTTAGGAGTAATATTGGCTTATCTGATGTATGAATGACTTTAGAAACCAGAGTAACCACACTTTCCAAAAACAAACCTAAGTCTGATATTTAAAATAAATTTTATACTTAGACTTCCTACTATTAAACTTAATGAAAAAAAGCTTCTGTTCTTTAGAGTTCTTATTTTTATAAAAATTAAAAGTTTGCAGCTGGCCTGGTTTGTCCACAGAATCACCTTAATTATGTGAACTGGTACTACTACATAAAAATATTTCTGAGTTAGCAGTTTCTAAAGATTTTTAAAATCTAGTGTCTTTAAATTATTATTTCAGCTTTAAATTTCCTGACTTTGTGGTATATTAGATTTTTACAAACATTTAATCTTTCTAAATCATTAGAGCAGAGCTTCTTTAATGGGTGTTATAGTCTAACATTCTCTTGGGGGTGAGAAAATATTTTACATTTGCACAATGAGAGATAATACGTTTTTACCAATTACACAGACACAGGAAGTTCTTACAGTTTGAGTTCCAAGGTTAAAACTAAACAGCAATGCAGAAACTCACCGGCCTGAATTAAGTGTATTCTCTTTCCCAGTGGGCACACAGCTCTTAATTGATTTGTGCTCACAACTGAGCAGAGGCACACACAAAGAGGACTAAGTCAGATTCTTTGCTTTCATTGAACACAAAATAAATCGCCAATACCATTCAAAAGATATCCCAAGAGAAAATAACTGGTAGCCCATGTACAAGGAGAAACAAAAACAAATACTCCATATCAGAAAAGATTTAAAAATAAATCTAGAGCAGAGAGGGGGAGTCAGCAAGGAAAATCCATTGGTGTTTAAAATGTACTTGGGGAACCAAGAAGAGAGGTTTCTGAAATTGAATAGCCCGTGAAGAATTTGCGCTCAGGTTGGCCCACTTAGGGACCTGGGAGGGACAATTATTAAAGCATAGTTTTCAAAAAGTTAAAAACATGATCCTCCTATAAGTGCCGATACACATATCAAAGAATTTACTTAATTCTTTAGACAACTAGTAAAATGGTAAGACCAACTCAAAGTGTATTTACAGAAAATTCAGTAAAAATTTATTGGTAAAAGTTTTCTGGATTTCACACAGACCTGACACCCTACAGGACACGTAAGGTATTTGTGGTTTTACCTGGTACACGGGACTCAGTTAAGTCTTTGCAAAATAAAATTTCACAGCCCAATACACAAGACAACGAAGTCTTGGGCCTTAATTTAAAGAAAGCTACATTTTTAAGTAACTGTGAGATCCACAACTGTCATAAAGATTTCCTAGCTCCTATTCGGATCAGGTTGGTAATGTGTGGACAGATAAAACCCGCATCATGTGATAACGTTTCAGTTCAGACAAAGCCAATCGGAACAGCATACATTGTTGGGATCAATAACTTTAGTTTGTGAGAGCATTTGCTGAAATTCTTACCTGAATTTCATGCAACACATAAGGAACCATTAAAGATTGTACAGCAAAAGGGCAAAAGTCAGGGAGAGGCTGATGATTGCCTGAAACCACACTGCACAGGTAGAAATGACTCTTCTTTTGTTTAACCAACAGGACTGTTTCATTGGCTTACAAAAAATTCACAGGAGGAAAAGCAAATCTATGTGGACCAATGGAGAAAGACATAGGTTATATTCTAAAATGTGATTCTGATAGATGTTTCTCAAGGACTATCAACAGAGAGTTCTACTAATGGGATAATTATTCTGTCCTAATCATGTAGCTCTGTTTTTTCCAGAAACAACAGCAAATTTCTTCTAGTTTTGAGTGTGCATGTGCAAATGATTTGTATATTCAATATTATCATCAGGCATCACAGTATAAGTCTCACCAAGCATAAAGTCTTTATAAACTGCCTTTGCATTTATGTCATTCTTCTGTAATAGAAAAATGATGTTTTACAGCTTTTAGCCTTAAAATATTTCATAAACTCCAGACCAAACTGCTCTGTTTAGTTTTGTATTATTATCATTACCAATATATTAATCTGCATTGCCGCACTAGGACATGTGAGCAAGAGATATAAATAATCAAGTAGACTGGAACTTGGATCCAGAATTCTGGCTGAGAAAAATGATTTTAGGTAGATTTCTAACTTTTGAAGGACAGGAATTCAAAAGTTAAAATGTCAGTAGAATATGGTATTCTCTTTTTCTTTTCCTTCTTTCCTTCATTTCTTTCCACCTTCCTTCCTTTCTCCCTTTCCCTCTTCCCTCCTTTTTCTGAAAGTCACAAAGTTTAGTAGGCAGAATTGAAAGAAGCATGTACCCTCAAGAGAGAGGGCACAATAGCGTGGGTTGGAGATAAGATATGGTATTTTCCATTCTTCCTTTCCTGGAGGCAGTAACAGACTTAACTGGGGTGCTAATCGTTGAGTTTAGGTTCGATATCACATGCATTTGCAACTTGCACACTAAACAAATGCAATAATAGTAAGTTGGAAGTTGGAGCAATGTGCAGATCAAGGCTGAATTTACATTAGCTACAACTTATGAAAAGACTCATATAAATACTGTAAGCATAGTTTTAACATTCTCTCCTTTATTGAAGAAACTGTCTATAATAAATAAGATATAAATATAAGCCTTAAACAGGCTGGGCCAATTTGATAGCACAGGTCTAGAAGTTCTCTTACCCCCTCCCACCCCCAGCTTGCCTATAGATTCTTGATACCGCTATTTCGGTGTTGGCAGAATATTGTGGCTAAAGGACATAGGTAAAATCCAGTAGACTATTCAAACAGCAGACAAAAGTAGAAAGGCCTTGAGCCACACTAGAGGATCCAGGTTATGATGCCACAGGATGGATGCACTGTAAAAACAGGAGAGCGATCGGGGTTAGGACCTGGTCCAAGGATGCTGACCTGAGTTGGCTGGCACCTTGAGCTCCTCATACAGTGCTTTGTGACAAACTATCTGTCCCTTAAGAGTGAGGAAAACAGTGGACAGCCTAGACTGTGTAGTACAGTAGCTGAAAACAAAACTTCCCAAAAGAGGTCACTGTTAAGCTGCGATTTGGTGGGATAGCCTTTCTCAAGTCCTTTTGGAGAACAGGTCATGCAGGGAGGATAGGTGGAGACAAGGGGGCTTGGAGGGGCTTACTGGGGACTCTGGTATGGGGAAAGGAGCTCTGAGGGAGAGGGTTCAGAAGCAAAACAGATTCATAGTCTGTTTCACAATTTTTCTTCCATCAAGTGCTGGTACTTAAAGCAAGCCTGCTGCTCATGCCTGGGGCAGTGGAGTGACGATGGGAAGACCTGTATGCAAATTCCTATATATTGATTTCCAGGAGGAAGATCTTCCCTGGTGGGGCTAAAGAAACAAAGATCAGCTGCTTTGTGGGGCATTTGAAGTATTCAGATGAGTTTAAAGATGAGTTAAGCCAATTCAGTAAATAGCACATTAAGCAGCATAGAAATATGGAAAGATTATTATTACTCTTAAGGAGAATTTGATCACTCATTCATTCATTCAACTAATACCCTTTGAGAATCTCCTGGGTTTGAACAGGAAGTAAGATCATTTCTGCCCCAAGGAAACTAACCATAAGAATATCATTCTATGCAAATATCTGCCAAATTTCATCTCTACACATACAAAAATCCCAATAACCTATTTTCAGTTCAAATGATAAAACGCATGGCAAAATTTTAACAACCATTAATGGATTGCGCTGTACATTTTAATTTCTGTTACAGCCAAAACAAATCTTATCAAAATGACACCAAATAATTGCACATTCAGTAGTTATTTAAGATGTCGTAAAGAACTGATCCGATGCTGGGAGTTGCCAACAGGATTAGCTTGGGCCCCTTGTCAGCACCTGGGAAAGTACAGAGGCAATTGCAAAAATTGAGAACTAGTACTCTGATTCCAAGGCAGCTTCTGAGAACGCCTGGAGTCTTGCGTGAAGACTAATTCTGGGCTATGTACTTGAGCCGATGACATCCCCGGGGGCAACAAGTTTGTAAATGACTCTCAGAAGAGAAGGCAATGTGATCCATGGAAATCACCCCCGTTCTCCCTCATCTTTGAATTGAGGAACCAGGGGAGATAGAGAAAATGAGCTGTCCCTTCCCCTAACTGGGCAAATACCTCCTGTGCTATTTTGAGCTGTGAGAAACCAGAACTACACAGGGTTGTCTTTTGTGCCTGGATTGTTCAGACATTTCTGACAAGGAGAAAAATCTCCCTGTTCTCTTGAAGCAGTGCACACTATGGCCTCATTCTCCCTTAGTGCCTCTTTGGCCAAGGGGGTCACTCTGCTGAGCCTGCGACCTGCAGAAAGAGAGGAAGTCGCCTGATCTCCTCCAAATGCTGACTCGCTCATCCAGGGTGAGCCCGAGGAGCTGTGAAGTGTAAACACTTCTACGCCAACTTGCCCCAAGAAGTAAAACCATTGTTTGGTTTAAAACCTTAGGTTAAAGCTGGGCATGGTGGTGCATGCCTGTAATTCCAGCACTTGGGAGGCTGAGGCAGGAGGATCACTGCAAGTTTGAGACCAGCTTGGGCTACAAAGTGGGCTCGAGACCAAGCTGAACTGCATAGTGAGACTGTCTGAAAAAGACGAAAATGAAACAAAACAAAACAAACAAAAAAACTGCAGTTAACAGTCCTTCACCAGTGAAGTAGTTCCTGTGTGACAGTTGTACTCCAGAATGACCAAGAGGCGGAGTCATAATGTGAACAGGGCATGGACTTTGTCATCTGACTTAACCATTTTCCTATCACTGGAACAGAGTAACCAAAACCTGCAATTTAAAGGAGGAGAGGTTTATTTTGGCTCCTGGATTCAGTCCATGCTTGGCTGGTTCCAAGGCAGAAAAGGCATGGCAGAGGGGCGTGGCAGGAGAAAGCCACTCAATGCACAATAGGAGGGAAGCAGAGAAAGAGAATTACAGGAGCAGGGAGAAGAGCACAGCCTTCCAGGTCTCCCCCACCCAACCCCCAGTGACCGCCTCCAACCAGGCTCCACCCGCTAGCAGCAGTTTCAGTTGCTGAATTCCTCACTGATGAGTGCAGTGCCCTATGACCAACTACCTACTGTATGCATAAGACTTAGGGTCAGTGTTTAGATCAAAACTGTAACAGTGTCAGATACATTTCAGGTTTTCAGTCTCTTCTACTCTTCTACTTCCCTTATCCATGCATATATTTAATAGATTTGTGATTCTTGTGACAGGTGCTTTACTTTTCTTTTTTTTTTTTTTTTTTTTTTTTTTTTTTTTTTGGTGGCACCGGGGATCAAACTCACAACCTCCCACCTGCCAGGCAGGCGCTTAAAGCCACTAAGCCAAACTCCCAGCCCTAGCTTTTTTGAGGCAGGGCCCCACTATGTAGTTCAGGCTGGCCTTGCACTCACGTTGTAGCCCAAGCCAGCCTCCAACTCACAACGCTCCTCCTACCTCAGCCTCTGGAGTGCTGGGATTAAAGGCATGCACCACCACGCCTGGCCAGGTGCTTTTCTAAAATCTTAGTCTTTGTATCTGTGAAGCAGATCTTGATAATGGCTGCACTGTCAATAGGTTAAGTATGGGAAGTTCCTTGCAAAAATAACTCTGCCTGCCCCCTACCACACTCCATCCCTCACACTCCAACCAGGGCCTCTCTGCAAGTCTCCCAGATGGTCTCACTCTACCCTCATGGTGAGGAGCTCAGCAGACCCTACATGCTTGGAGCAATCCTTGCTTCTCCCACTTTGCTGGTCACTCCTCTCCCCAACGGGTAACCAACCAGTTACAACTGGATCCTCAGAAGCACCTTGTCTTGAGTTGTTTTTAGGTCCAACTTCATGCCAGTCCTCATCCCCACTCTTTCTTCGTTTGATTACCCTTGTCCGCGTCCTTCTAACTGCCCCACTCCACCCAGTCCTTTTGGTTCTCATCCCAAGACCTTAGCCATGGAGCTCGAGGTGGAGCTCTGATCAGGGCTCTGCGTGGCTTCACTGGGCAGAAGCCCACTGCTCCCCTACTCCGCCTCTGTAGTATGAGTAAGAACTAACTTTTTGTGGAGCGAGCTACAGAGGTCGGGGTTGTGTAGTGCTGTCTCTCCTGATTGCCATGGGCAGCACCACATTTATCCTCCTCACTGCGTTCCTCAGTGCCAGT
Source organism: Dasyprocta punctata (assembly GCA_004363535.1). Lineage (NCBI taxonomy): Eukaryota > Metazoa > Chordata > Mammalia > Rodentia > Dasyproctidae > Dasyprocta > Dasyprocta punctata. The sequence goes on along the minus strand of RJWM01012470.1, from coordinate 15,199 downwards.
GCCTGTCTCACACAGGCTGTCACCCAGTATCTATTTACGAGTGAACGGTATACTGTGGAGGACATGGGAACCGCTGCATCTTCCTTCCTTACTCCCTCTCCTCCTCTGCCTTCTTTTGCCTGAGTCTCTTCCTTCAAGCTCCTTTACCAGATTTCGTGGGCTTCTCCCACAACGTCTTCACTGGGAACCTTCTACTTGGAGTCCCCGTATTAATTCACTGTCCCAGGAAAACATAACGCTCACCCCTGGCCCTGTGTCTTTCTTCAGCCTGCTTCTGTACTGCTTGAAGCGTACAAACAGAGGCAGGGAGAGAAAGGTCGGGAGACACCAGAAGCTTTTCCTTTAAATGCCAGCTCTAGAAGCAGTGTTCAGCATCATAGCTGAAACCTCCAAAAAAGTGTATTTCTAGTACTGAAAATGCACAAAACAGGGGTTTAATGGATGGTATTGGGGGTGCGGGGTACATTGTGTTGTCTCAGATTTCTGAAACTCCAGGATCACCAATTTCATTCATCTGCAATTGCTTATGTTACTTGCCAGTTCATCCACAGATTGATTTCCATATGTAGATTTTAAATCAGTTATAAGCATGACCATGGTGTAGACTTCCATAATATCCTTTGGTGAGCAGGAGATTTGGGCTGAATCTGCCCAGCTTCCCAGCTTGATTAACTGGAAAGTTCCATATTTTTAGGAAGAATCTGTAGGGGAGCAAAGCTGGAAAAAAGACCCAGGGAGGAACTGCAAAGAGAATAAGGCTAGACTTGGAGAGGGACTGGGAAGATACTGTCTAGTAAGAAATTGAAGAATAGCATCTAATCAGTCTGCCCATTCTGTTACTTACTCTGTGTAACAGTTGTCAAGTTTCTCAAGCTCTCAAGATGAATTTCCTTATAATAAAAACAGGACACTCATCGGAGTGACTTTAAAAATCAAATGTATAATATACGCAAGTGCCTCATGCATGATAGAAATACTCAATAAATATTAGTTATCATTTTAATTTAATATTAATGATAGGAATTAGAAATATTTTGATATTAATATTCTTACCATTATGAAATGAAGCAGAACTTAGCCACAATCTGTGAAAGAATTTCCTGAAACTGGGAGAGGTGTGGTTTACACACTTAGCTTAGTGTTAAGTATAGACCAATACATTTCCACATGAAATTTGATAACTGCAGCAGCCAGAGTCACCTTTTGCCCTTGTTGAAAATCCAAGCATCCAGGTCACACGAAACCAATTGAATCATAATTTCTGGGACTTAGGCTTAGAAATTTGCATTGCTAATAAGATATCATAATTCATGTGCATATTGTCATTTGACAATGAATGATAGCATAAGTATTCAAATGACTGTGTGATAATTAGCTCAAACAAAACCAACTCTTCATGTTTTTCAAAATGCATCTTGTTCTCTGGCTCAGCCATTGGCAACAGCAGAGTAGAATGCTGTGCCCACTCTCTAAGATTATTTTAATCAATTATGTAATACTTCCCTGGGAGACAAGGAGTTTCCCACAGCCACCACTGCTGTGTGCCATGTAGGCACATGCTGCATGCGTTAGACTGTGACATCTGCAGATCTAATACGGTGTTAGTTATTTAAGGACACTATCTTCTCTTCACATGGTGCAAGGCTGCTCCAAAGGCACATGCGTTTGGTCTGCAGTCAGAACACCTGCCCTAGGAGAGCTGGGATGGGATCCAGGTCCAGGGGAGAGAGATCACATTATGTATCAGAGGCTCATCATGAAAATTTTCACTCTGTATTAGGTAATATTCATTCTTGAAGTTGTCTCCACCTTGATCACATCAGATCATTTATTTTTCAGTGGATCTTAAGGATGTACTTTGCCTTGCTTCTGTATAAATCTCACATAAAGAATAGCTCATTAGATGATTAATCATGATCTGTCCATGGGAAAGATAGAAAAAAAATTTAAAAAGTCTGTATATTGGAGAAAAATATTACTATTCTCAAAAACATTCTGGACAGAATGGAAATACAAGGGAAGATCTAAGCTAAGCTTATTTTGTAGAAAACGTTTTTGAAGTCATTGCCAGTTTTGCCACATGCCCCACTTAATTACTAGACTTACCTCCTCTAGCAGATTTATTCTTGTGGCGTATTTGAAGTCATATACAGTAAAATGTCAGGCAGGATATTTAATTCTGTACTGCATGTTTGGTGTGGGGAGGGTCCGAGTCAAACCATAAAACAGAAGTACATACCAAGAGTTGTACTTTTCCAAACCATGAACAAGAAAAACATGAGTGCTAGTACTCAGTCATACCTTCTGTAAGTATTACAATCGATGCCTGCAGTCAATCTATAAACATTTAGAGTGGACCTTCTGTGTGCCACTCTACAAAGCACAAAACATGTTGAATAGAAAAGACTGTTGCTTCCTTGAGCATTTCAGTCCAGTGCAGGAAGCAGCCAGCTAACAATCAAGATGGATGGAGGAAGAATAAGAATGGAGGCCACATGCTCAGTGCTGAGGGAGTCCAATGAAAAGAGCCACACAGTGTAGGGATCGTAAAGAGCATCTCCCCTCTCTTCTTTCTTAGTTGAGAAACAGAGCTCCTACTTTTTGTTCTATTTTTTTTGCCTGACAATTTTGTGCACTGCTTACTTGCTTAAAAATCCCATTTGCAACCCTGGGTCAAAGAAAACCTTTTGTCCCAAATGGAGAGCTTTTACCTTAGCCTGTGCAGCCTTGGGCACATGATGTTTGAGTAATGGGGAAGATGCTTCCAGAGAGTATTTACTTGAAATATAGTTATTTCCCAGCTTGAAAACCAGAGGTGCTTAGAAAAGCAGTCTCATCCTAGCAAAGTGAGTCACCATAAATATCTCACAAGGCAATCACCCTTCTTTGCGGTTTTTAAGTTTATTAATATCTGCAATAGTTAATAGGAGCTTTGTTTATAAGTTTTGTTTCAGCCAAGGAAAACCCCGCTGACTAGATGGCTGCACTTGAAACAATCCAGGCCTAAGAAACCAAGAGTACCATCCACAAAGAAACTCACCAGCCAGAACTGAGATACAGTAAAAGAAGTAGCACAAAGCAAAAAGCCAAAAGATGCTCAGCTAAACCCAAGTAGCCCCATCAACTTAACAACTGGCTAAGGCCTTACACTAATGTAGAAAGTATGAGTTAGAACCATTCCACTCTAGAATACTTTAATAAAATACTCATTTCTCCAAAGGATAAACTTCCTCTTTTTAAAAAGTGTTTGTATAAATGCACACTTTATGGATGAAGTGGAAACATCTGTAGCTCTAATATTCTGGATATTGAATTAACTTCAGTGCTTTCCCAGGTACATTTGTGCTTATACTAGTGATGAGTAAATAGCTTGAGTTTAGTTCTTTTGTTTGTTGCTGTTTTTGTTGTTCTTGTTTTCCAAAAGGGAACTGAGTGGGTATACTTCTGATGCATTGACCTCAGCTCAGTGTGAGCCAACACATGTTTTTGATTAGAACACTTGTCCTTAGCAGGCTGACCAGATGTACAGCTCCACCAGCAGTCCTGCAGCGTTTTATGTTGGACAAGAATGCAGACTTAAAATTCAAAGATGAGGAGACCAAATTTTAGAGTGGTTGGGTATTGGTTCAACATGTAAAAACCTAAGGAAGAAGTTCTATTCTTATTAGAGATAGCAGTGAAGAGAGCTTAGAGAGACTAAATGGCTTGCCAAAGACCTACTGACTAAAGGAGGCTGTGACTTATGCTGATCCTTCTGCACGCTAATCAGCATTCTCCTCCACAAGAGTGATGACACTCGTTTATGTTTTGTTGTTTAGTTTTAGATTTTTCTAAGTGGCTTCATTTTTTTTCCCCACTAATATTCCATTCATGCAGTTTAGGGAGTCTTGATTCCAAAGCATTAGCCATACACACACACAGAGACCATACTCTTCTGGAGCTTGATTGTGTGACTTCTGGCCTCTGGTGTCTAATCATGGTTGGATTGTGAGGAGTTAGAAATCTCTGGGAAGTAAGAGCAAGAAATTGCTGACACACACCTCCCCCAGCCCTCAGACCAAAGAAAGTCAGATTACCCCACAGACAGGCCATAGATGTCAGTCAGCCTGCATGTTACAGAGATGTAAAGTCAGTAAGAGGCTGTTCTGGCACTTTCTTAATTTATTTTTTACAAAGTAATTATCATAATATTAATCGTTTATCACTGGGAATCTGACAGTTTTATTTACCCTTCAGGAGAGGTTCAAAAGATTCCCTTTTGTACATTGATGGGAAATATACGTGGATTTATGTAGCCAAACTAAAAACATTTGCCATTAAAAAAATAGTCTCTTCTCTCACTTCCTTCTCTTTTCCCTTAATGGCTTTACCTCCATCCATCAAAGCAGTGTCTGTTTTCAGAATTGGTATTTCGGACCCACTGATGTGTACAGAAATGTGATTCTGAAGCAAAAGAACCAGGAGCCTGAGATGGGAGGAATCCAGTTACTGGTAATGAATTATAAAATTATTGAGTGTGTATGTTTGTTTACAATTCTGCTATGGTCTCAACAAACCATTGCACGCTAATCTTTCAAGCTTGTTATGTAGCGAGTAGTGAGGACATAGTGAGGACTGGGAGGAGGATTTATGTTGCATACATTAAGGTCATTAAACTTATTACTAAAACAGTGAAGCAGATCATACAGGTATGTAGAGACATTTGCCTTTTGCCTCTGGAGATTCAGCAGTCAGCCAAATGTACAATGGCTTCAATGCCTTGATATTAGCATATAGACTCTCCTTTAATAACTCCTCTCTTTTGTAGGTTTAATTTTGTGGAGTTAAAAAAAAATCCTATTTCCTCCCTTTTCAAAATGAACAAATTGTGATCTTTTAAGTGGGTGGAGAGTCCAGTTTCACAAATCTGAGATGGTTGGGAGTTGTTCAGAGGTGTTGTTTCTGTTTTTATAAACCATGTATATTTCCAGAAAAATTAGATTCAAGAAGTTCCCCTGTATTTGATGTCAAGATTTGGGCATCAGCAGGTCTGACTTCTGTTTCTAAGAGGGCATGTGCTGCAGAGAAGAATTTTGTGTTTTCAAATGGCAGAAAAATGAGCACACTCCAGCAAGCCTATCTCCTTTAGTGACTTAATCCATTTCCAAGCATGGAGCCATCAGGACCCAGCAACTCCCTGAGGGCCTCATCCGCCGACTCTGTTGCCCTGGGTGATGTCTTCAACGCGTGAATTTCAGAGGAGACAAACCATGGCAGCCCAGTTTCCGTGGAAATAGTCACTCACAGTGCGCTGACCAGGTGCTGGGGGAATTGTTGAGTAGTTTACTCAATACCCCTCATTTAAAACACAATCTGTAGAGTCTATGCTGTATGTTTCACTTGCAGAATGATGGAACCTATGGCTAAACCATGCAGTGTATAACCAGTAGGAAAAGGTGAAGCCGGTACTTGATTTCACATTTGTCTGGTTCCAAAAGATCTGTGCATCATAGCCTAATGTTTATACGAAAAGCCTAATAGGAAGGGAAATAAGAAGAACCTTATGGGTGCACGCCAACATGATGTTTTCCATAGTATGATTAGTCCAAGGCAAAAACCTTGACACCAATCCGTAAAACACATTTTATCCATCTATGTACTATGTGTGAACATACATATGTTTGTATGTATCTACCTACCTGCCTAGCTGGCATCTGTCTATTCACTTTAAATCACAGTGAGAGATCAACTAAAAGCGTCTTCCAGAAAGTTGCTTTCTCCAGGTAATAAACCAGCCATGAAGGGAGCAAACTCTGCCATCAGAATCCCAGCCCCCTGAGCGGAGCGACCAGGAGACAGAGAAGGAGAGTGGACGCAGGCTTCTGCCACCAGGGCTGGCCCGGGAGGCTGCTCTTGCAAAGAGTATCACTCAGGCCAGGCAGCCAGAATCCATCCCAGAATAAGCCAGAGTTACAGTTGTATTCATCAGCCTGATGGTTTAATTGTTAAATTGGAAGTTTAATTTGCCATGCTTGGATAAAAATCCAATCCCGGGGAAGCATATGCTTCAATTGATCGATGAGGGACAAGAACAGAAAGTTAATTGTAAATCAACCTTGAATCCTGATGTGAAGCAGTACAATAGATTTCAACTTTGCTTACCCTCTTTCACTATTCAATACCTAGAAGATCCAGAGAAACTAACGATTTCTATAAAATGACTTTTTACCTGACTTTTACCTATCAATGTGTATAAATTCAGGTATACACAAAATAACATATACCTTTTTATTCAATGTTTTTGTGTTTTTATGACTGAATGAGTTAAAGCTCCTTAGGACTAGCCTTTTATATTTAATCCTCATAGCACACTAATGTACATTCTTCCCATTTTATGAAGGGGGAAACTGACACTGAAAACTGATTCATAGCTTTCAATACCTCACAGCCCCAATCACTGGCAGAACCAGGGCTGAAAAACAAGTCGAACTTCAAAGAAAAACCCATCTTTTATTCTCAGCTGCACATTGACTCCCCGACAAACTGCAGGTAAGGAAGGATGTGCCACACACTGAGAGCCTAATGTGGTAAAATGACACACAGGGTCCACGCCACATTCATGGCAAATCAGTATAAATAAATATCACATGATTACTCTTGTATGAGAAATCTGAAATATAAATAAAGTAAGCGGCAAAATAAAAATAGTAAGAAATATGGGAATACATCTTTTGCAAAAGGAAAGGGGACCAAGAGATGGAAAAGGTGGGTGGACAAAAGAATTCAGATATGTTACTTGATTTACAGGTACCAGCTTGATATAGTGAATGTAATCACTATGAGTTGTAAACATGTACTCATAAAAATAAAAACTAAAAAAAAAAAAAAAAAAAAAAAAAAAAAAAAAAAAAAAAAAAAAAAAAAAAAAAAAAAAAAAAAAAAAAAAAAAAAAAAAAAACAGGGCACATTCATCCTAGAAAAATATAAACCCTGCCCTTATGAACAATAAACATGGGAAAGAGAGATTGAACTTTGTTAATAATGAAGATTTAGGAAGCAGCATTTTGTCATTGTTAGAAATGTGGGCTTTAAAATACAATGGGCCAAGATTAGTTCCAACTGTGTCATTCACTTGCTAGCAAAAATGAGATAGTCCTCAGCTTATTATTTAGAAAATAGTACTATGATCATATTATTATTGGATGGAATTACCCCCCCCCCAAAAAAAGCACAATTTAACAAGGAACTTTTTTCTTTTTCTTTTTTTTTGGGGGGGGGCACCAGGGATTGAACTCACAACCTCGCGCCTGTCAGGGTAGGTGTTTAAGGCACTGAGCCAAACTCCCAGCCCTGGATTTTTGAGGCAGGGTCGCACTATGTAGCTCAGGCCGGACTTGTGCTCGAGTTGTAGCCCAAGCTGGCCTTGAACTCACAACGCTCCGCCTACCTCAGCCTCCTGAGTGCTGGGATTAAAGGTGTGCGCCACCACATCCGGCTAACAAGGAACTATTAAACATAGGAAGCCATCCAAAAATGGAATGGAGTCACTCACTGAATGACTTCCTTTTTCCCAGTAGAGTTTAAATGGTGGGAAGCAAATGATGAAAAGAATATTGAGATTTGTAGACATTTAGTAGGAAGAGACTGTAGATCAGGTTAGCTCAGCAGCTCCCAGAAATTATAATTTCACCAAATAGTACAAACTTTGGAAATGAAATCCCCATACATTATTTTACCAAGTGACTATATATAGAAACTAGACAAATTCAACATTTAACAGTCATTGAATAGAAAGAAAATATGCATGTTGAATTGACATTACATAATCTCAGAAAAAAACACATTTGTTTAAATTTAATGAATATAGTTTTATAAAAATTTTACCACAATGTTCTTCCTTTTCTAGTTTTCCCTTGGGCTGATAACAACTTTGTCATGGGTGGCCACGGTTCTGTGGACCGTCTTCCACATGGATGACTTTAAAAATCATTTTAGCACTGAGCTTCTGAAATAGTAAACTACTATAAGTTAATTTGTATTGCTTCCTTCTGATGGTGGCACTTTCATAAATTTTTAGGATCAAACAGAATTAGAATTTTATTATTATTAGACTAGCTAATAAACCTGGCATACCTAATACCTTAATTTTTAAAAATCATCTTGATACAAGAGAGACCACAGCTCTGACTCCAAAAGAGTTTGTCGTGGATCATGTTTCATTTCAACCTAAGACCTGGTTTTATGATAGAATAATGGCCCAAACAAGGGCTTCTGAGGAGGCTGAGGGTCTCTCCAAGGTTTTCATACGACTTGGCCAATTCCTTAAGGCACATGGCAGAAGTCATTACTTTAGTCCCTATCTCCAAAGGGAATAGCATTCCTGCATCTGCTCAGCAAATTCCGTTTGTGTATCCGGCCACGTTATGCTTTAAAACCCTGTCCCTTGTGAAGGACAACAGTCACTTCAAATTTTTCATGTTATAAATATAATTAACATCTGGGAAAGTGCCTCCTAATTCAATATACTTATTTTTAAAAAGCAGGAAATGCAATCCAGAGCTGGTAGTTGATTCAGGCAAGGGTATGGAGAAAATTTATACCCCAGCTGTAGCTACACTTCCAATCTTCAGCCTAATGATCTTTCTTTTTATTTTATTTTAAAGAGAAAAAACAATAAAAATAATGATACAGAATTTCAAAACAAGATAATAGGAGATTAACATTGGTGAATACGTTGTGTATTGTTACCTTCAAAGTAGTTGCTCAGATCACAAGATGTAGGCATGAGAAGTTGATCAGACAACGCAATGATAAAACTTGTTTTCCATGAACTGATAGAAATCAGTAGTATAATTATCTTAGCTATAATATATATATATATGTATTTCCTTTTCCCTCCCTTCTTTTCTCCTTCCTCCCATCCCAATTATCCCTTTCTTTTGAGCAATTTCTTCCCGCTTCACAATATCAGACCATGCCACCACACAGATCTCTGAAGCTGACTAGTTATATCTTGTCGTGTCTTCAGGAAGATGTTTCTGAGACTATCTGAAGTTTCAGAGAGAAATCAATGTGTTTCAGAGCACACAAGTTAAAAGACTAAAAGCCTTTGGTGATTTCTGCCTGGTCACTTGATAGTTTTATAATTCAGGGACAAGGGACAATTCCTGAGAGCTTCATTCCCCTGTCTGTAAAGTGTGCATGCCAACATAAAACTGTTGCTGGGACAGATGAGTCACACAGTCTGTTAGAAATACTCTGCTCACATCTAGGCACATGGCCAGTGCTCCATTCACATTTACTTTTACTATCATATTTTATTTTCTTTCAGGAGTTTCCGAAGCTTACTTTTGTGTGTGTGTGTGTGTGTGTGTGTGTGGCACCGAGGATCGAACTCAACCTCAAGCCACTGAGTCAAACTCCCGGACCTAATTTTTTGAGGCAAGGTCGCGCTGTGTAGCTCAGGCTGGCCTTGTGCTCATGTTGTAACCCAAGCCAGCCTTGAACTCACAAAGCTCCTCCTACCTCAGCCTCCCGAGTGCTGGGATTAAAGGCGTGCGCCACCATGCCCAGTCTGAAGTTTACATTTTAATGATAAACGTCTCATGCTACAAAAGAAAGTCCTAAACTGCACGGTGAAAACAAAAATTAACATGGTGACTTCTAGTCTACCAACCTCTCAGTCACACTGCAGTATGTAGCCCAATTCTCAGCAGAGGGTGGGCGTTTGAAAAAATGGTGACTGTGTGAATAGATGAATAAGTAATGAATAACGAACCAGCAAATCAAAATCTTGCAACTTTTCATTCCTTTGGTCTCCTTTTGAGAAAAGTAGCTGCCTTGTGACCTAGCAGAAATCAATACAATGTCCAGTCAATAGTTACAGGTTTCCTTAGCATAGGTATATCTCTTCCTTTCACCGCATTGTATACAACTTCTAGACTCTCCACATTTTTCACAAATCTTTAGTGTTATAAAATAACCACACCAGTTATTTAACTTTTGTGACCACTTTCCAATACAATTAAACAACCTTTTAAAGGCTCTTGTAAGTCCTTGCAGAATATTCAGTCCTGTGGATATATTATAGATTATTTAGCCAATTTCTTATTTTCAGCGTTTTAGGTCATTTCATTTGTACATATTGTGAAACATATTTACACGGTACATAAGTTTATTCAAACAAAAAATTTTCCTGAAATGAGTGATATTTATTTGGTCTTAAGACTTTCATTGAATATTACCAAGTGCCTTCTAGAATACTTTCACAAAATTATACTCGTACCAGGAAGTTGAGATTTCTCACTAAAATCATTTTTAAAGTTAGAAGATCAGGGATGGTGAGCATTATTTAGTGACACTTTTGTCTCATGAGAAATCTAATCATAATATTGGTTTATTGATGTCTGGGAAATCTAATCTTTGAGTGCCAAAGTTTTTCAAAAATCTTTTCATATTCTTTTTATTTTCTCATTCTTTTTCCTTGACAATGACTATTCTTGATATTATCCTATGATTAATGCAATCTGCACAAATATGTTTCTTCTGCTAAAAACTACACTTAATAATCAATGAGTATTCCATGCTGTTTTGGAAACATTCATCTCAAGCACCCAGATTCCTGTCACCTTTGAGTTTTATATCAAGAGGACCTGCAGCACTCATCAATGTTTCCTTTCAAATAAAGCATGAAAATGTTCATTTTATTTAAACATAGTAATTCTTATTTATAAATAGAGATTAAAAAACACCTAGGCCATTAAAGAAAAACATTTTCCCTTTCAAAATCACTCCTACCTCTTAAATCTTTGCAAAAGACTTCAAAAATAATAGACACAAAGAGCAATTGGCTTGCCCTATTCTTATGAGACCAGTGCTATGAGACCTTGAATATGAGGATAGAATAATATTTCATTAATCCTCTAAAAGATTAATCTGTTAAGCTGCTATTTGCCTATCGCTGCTAACTTCCTCATTAAAATTGGCATGGGGCTCGCAGGCACAGTTATGAATACAGAGGAGCAGAAGGACTGTGGGTGTCGAACCCGCACTGCTGCTTGGTCCACGTCTGCTCGCCTCTTCCTCACGGGCCCAAGCATCTCAGCTTGTTTGTGTTCTCATTTTCATTCTTCAGTGGCCACCATCTCTCTTGCTTAGAAGATCTAATCTTCCGATGCCTAGCTGTAAGCAGGTTCAGAGCACCCAAGATCTCCTACAGTAAGTTTTCAGCTTCAGATATACAGACAAGGCGGGAGGAAACAATAACAAAAGTGGAGAAGTTACAAAGGTTTATGAAATTTTACAAAGGCACTATCTTTGCAATACTGGGACTGCAGTTTTTATTCTCTTTTGTAAGTTTAACCCTAGACCTGAGGGCCTCTTTCCTCGCTGTCCATACTGTCTTAACTCGTGCCTCAACTTCTCTCAGCTGGAAGGAACCGATGGCTTTGGGGAGTCCGGTCCAGCATTACTTTAAGTGCCTATATAAGTCCACGTTTCCCAGAGACACTACTGTGTGTCTCTTGTTCTTATCCATCCTTATCTATGTTTCTCATTAAAAATAAGCTTCTAATCTGATGCATTCTCTTGACTGGCAATCCACAGGTGTTACCTGCTTGGTCCCTGCTAGGGTTGCCTTTAAAATGATTTACAAAAAGAAAGACGTTTTCCATTTAGAGAAAAATAACATCAATTGGACCAGCAAAATTTTCCCAGAAGATCCTAGGGTTTGTTTGTTTGTTTGTTTCTGGGTATTCTGGTCCGGTCCAGTTCAATCCCACACCATCGATGAATCGGAAGCAGAGGTGTAGAATCAGAAGTGATAGGAATCCGGGAGACCCGGATGGTCCGCTGGCCGTGATGCCGAGCTGAGCCAGAACGGAGTCTCTGCAGGAAGTGATAGAGGAGCAGTTGGCGCAGCTGGCGACACATGTGCGGCGCCACAGCAGCTGGAGGACGGACTGATGGTTAACGCCGTGGGCCTTGCCACGACAAGGCAGGTGAGGAATTGCACTACGGAAGTGCTGGGGAAAGGCCGCGGCTCTTGGAAGCTCACTCTTGGAAATATGCAGGAAAGGAACGAAGCAGGTGTTTTTCTTAGAGAACATTATTTGTCACATTTGTCTGATTACAAACTTGAAGATTATTGAGTGACCACCTAAAATGCTTGAATCAGAAGGCAATACTGATGAGGAATTATTGATTAATGAATCAGGATGCAATAGCAAACCCGAAGATGATTTTTCAGAATTATTGGATGATGAATTTCATTCTGAGAATGAAGATTTCACGTCATTCAGATAATTTGTTGAGGTTAATCTGGAAAATCCAATGCCAGCTCTTCGCAGGTTTTCACTCACCAGCACACCTAGTGTAAATTTGCCACTTAGGCAGTGATACAGAGCCAGACACTCTACATTATTTTGAATATTTCTTCAATTCTAAAATAATGGAGTTGGTCCTAATGGAAACTAACTGATATGCAAGTTTATCAAAGCCTTCTGGAATTTTAAGACAATTTTTTAAATTGGAAGGACTGGAAACTGACTGACGATGCAGAAATGTTTCTTTCTTTCTTTACTCATTTAATTTTTTTTTTTTTTTTTTTTTTGCTTTCTATATTCTTTAAGGAATTACATGTAAGCCAGTAGGTGAGTTGTATTGGTCTAAAAAAATGATTGCATCAAGACACTTTTTTCTAGTAAAGTGATGTCATTAATGTTTTGCTGTATTGAAACATACTCATTTTGTAGATAATTTTACTTTTGACACTAGTCCTCACCTGAGTCCTAAACTAAGCAAATTATGCCTAATTGTTGAACATCTCAAAAAGTTTTCTACTGCACTTTTACATTTGCGAGAGTTACCACAATTAATGGAAGTCCAATGCTATATGAGGGTTGATGGGGTGGATTCAGTTTATGTCCCTAAGAAGAGCTATGTTTGGTATCACATCTTACATGCTTTGTGGATCCTACTCTGGATATATTTGATCTTTAATAATTTACAAGGCAAAGGGGATAGCATTTGATAATAGCTATAAAGATCATTCCCTGTGCTCGTGAATTGTTTTGACTCCAATAAAACCATTTTTGAACATGGGACATTGACTTATTATCAATTTTTATACTTCTCCAGACCTCTGATACTCTTTCACAATCCAAGACACTGAGACTGAATAGGAAGGAAGTGGCAAAAGATTTGGAAAAGAAAAAACTGAAAAAGGGAGAAATGTTAGCATGTCAGAGAGGAAAAGTCTGCGTTGTGCAATGAAAAGACATTTCCTCATTGTCAGCTATTCATCATACGGAAATGAGAGAACTTTAAAGAAAAAATAAAACCTTAAAGATTCTAGTAGTGGTCAATGATTACAATAACTATGAGTGCTGTTAACAGTGGTGACCAACATCTAACAAGTTATCCCATAATGAAAATACAAGGAAAATTATAAGATATTTATACACCTTCTGGACAAAACAATGTGAAAACAAGGGGGTTCAAAAAGTCACTTACAATTTAGATTAGATCTGACAGACCAAAGAATTGAAAACTACGGGATAGTGAAACACCAACCAGAGTTCATTAGCCACTTCACCATTACATTCCATGGGTAGACATTTTATTGAAACTATCCCATCCACAGGAAAAAAGGAAAGGACAGCACGACAGTGTAAGGAGTATTCAAAAAAGGAAAAGAAATCCGGAAACACGCTACACACCATTGTCCATATCGTAATGTCACACTGTGTACTGAATGTGTTAAGATGTACCATATACAGAAATTATGGAATAAATCTGATAAAATTGTTTTTATATTTCCCGTTTCATTAAAAGTAACCAAAAAATGCAGGGGAAAAAAAAAAGATCCTAGAGGGAGAAAATTGTGCAGTACTTAACGATGAAAGACAGGTCCGTTCAATTCTAGACACAGTGTGACAGGGGGTGAATGACGATGAATTCCATTATGGTGAGTGTCAGTCTAAGGGTCGAGGAGAGAGCTCACTTTAATTCTGCATGGAAAATGCCTGCTTAGAAGGAGTCTATTTCTTCTGTCCTCAGCCTTTAATAACTTTAGTTCTGACCAAAGTTAGCTGGCTCTTACAAGTTCGCAAGAGCACAGCTGTCTATTATCATGAAGGTGGAATAATCATGAAACCGAAAACATTGCAATGCCTCCCCCTCTAATACATTTTTCTCTAAGGTAAAATGAATTCTTCTTTCCCACAGAACTCACTTTTTCCTATCTTTTGTTCTATTATATTCAGCTACAGAGGTCTGCATCTTCAGTTAAGACTAGAAGATAAAATGTGTTAGCAGGAAGAACTAAAGTCCTTTCTCCCATAGACTCCAGGTAACTAATGGGCAAAGAGATAAATGAAAAGCATCAGGGCCATTTTCTTAGAAAGTTCACCTAATTATTCACCATAATCAACCTCAATCTAAAGGGAGTAATGATTCTTATTTCTTGTACCTCACCTAATTTTCTCCAGTCAATGAGTCAGAACAAACTGGCCATCAAAGAAAACATTAAAGAGCCAACCTACTGAGAATTTACATCATTTGGGGAACTCAGCTTTGCTTTTCAGATGACTGCAAAGGCCAACATCTAGTGCCGTTTCAGTCAGGTGTCTCAGAACGACCTGCTAGATGCTGTGCGTGGAGTGTCCCAACTCCACTTGGCCTGGGGGACACAGTATTCTCGCATTATTGTCTGTTACTATTAATCTTTGAAAACTATCCCAATTGGACATAAAGACCTCACTGTATGTGACACATTTTAATGAAGGAACAAATGGTCACCTAACAAGGAAAGGAGAGCCGTGGTGGTAGTGCCACAAAGAGTGCCCATGGTAGTCTTCTGCACAACTGGAAAGGATACTGTTATGGTTGGGGTCCGGATGTCCCCCCAAAGCTTCGTGCAGTCATGGAGGCAGCTGAGTCTAGCATTTATGATTGGTTCATTGTCCATCACTGGGATTGGCAGTGTGAGTGCTGCACCTGCCCAGGGGTGGAGCTGGCATACAATTTAAGAGAGGGAAGGAAGTGGGAGTTTCCTTTTGCCCTTTTGCTCTTGTGGCTTCTGGTATCTGCCACAGTGTTGAACAGTTGCCCCTAGGCCACTTCACCGTGCCTTGGAGCCAGCTGAGTATAGACTGAAACTTCCATAAACTGTGAGCTAAATAAACCTTTCCTTGTTTCATTTTGGGTGTCAAATATTTTG